>OX596248.1:4861285-5025341 GCA_951394255.1 Polyploca ridens
TTTCCAATCTGCCGGCGACTATGTCGGATGATCTTCGTTTGCAAGCGCAGATTGAACTGAGGGCTCTGCGTGTGCTGAACTTCCAAAAACAATTACGAGCTGAGGTTGGCATTCTAATTATTATAATAGCATAATCGTATGGATAAGTATCTAAGGTAAACTTTAGTCAGGAAATCAGTAATAAAAATGTTTTTTTCTAGATACTGAGCCAAGTTCGTCGGGACACAACCCTAGAAACGGCAGTGAACATAAAGGCGTACAAGCGCACTAAACGCCAAGGACTGCGTGAGGCAAGAGCTACTGAGAAACTGGAGAAACAACAGAAACTTGAGGCGGAGAGAAAACGCCGCCAGAAACACCAGGAATTCTTACAAACTGTCTTGCAACATGGTAAGTGTCAGTTTAATGGCCGATTCCTATAATTTACGGGCCGGTATCGGTTAAAATTAAGACTCATATCTTTTCTAATAATGAAGCAAAGACCTCAAAGCTTTGCATAGCAGACCATATGGAAGTAGCTATCACAAGTCAAATTAGCTTACAAAATGATCTATATGCCCAGTTTGGAAATAAAAAAACCTACCATTGGAAAGCAAAACGATTCTTTTTTGTGTATAGAAACCGGGCATAAGAGGTTAGGAGTTCAGAATGAGAGGTTAGGACTCGCCCTTAGTCTAAACAAAATTATTATTATTATGACGAGAAGGTATTTTTTTGCACTGTTTTGGGACGACTAATATTATTATTTATTATAATTATGATTGCAGCTAAGGACTTCAAGGAGTATCATCGCAACAACGTCGGCAAGATGTCGCGCATGAATAAGGCTATAATGAATTACCACGCCAACGCTGAACGCGAGCAGAAGAAGGAACAAGAACGCATTGAGAAGGAGCGTATGCGACGGTAAGATAAATATAAAGATGCAGTAAATAAATTATTAATACAATCTTTTACTTTCTTACTACAGTTAGAGAGTCAGCTCACGAGACGCGACGCGGTTCGCACTTTTTAAGATAGCGATACAATATAGATCTTTATTTACAAAAGGTACAATACGCCTCGCGCCATCGCGAGTCACTTGTCACAAATTCTCCCACTGAAATGTGTACCTTTTTCTGTAGTACATAAAGATCTATATTGTATTGCTACCGTGGCACATCGGGTCGCTCGGTGTGAACTGACCCTTAGATTCAAGTGTAATAAGGATCAATATCGATTGAATACAAGTACTTATTTCAAAAGTTTTTGCGGTTGAAATATGAAGCTTAATAACTATGAAAATACAAGAAATGTTCTTTTATAGAGGACAAAAACGCATTTGAATGAAATGCTCGCTTCTCATGCAATTTGTTTACAAAAATAAATTTTGTTAAAACCTATATAGTATAACTGAAAATGTCGATTTTCACATTTTCTTAATCGATTACTACTTGTTTCAGTTTGATGGCTGAAGACGAAGAGGGATATCGAAAACTGATCGATCAGAAGAAAGACAAGAGATTGGCGTTCCTTCTGTCGCAAACTGATGAGTACATCGCCAGCCTTACGGAGATGGTGAAACAACACAAGCAGGAGCAGCGCAAGAAACAACAGGAAGAGGAACGCAGGAAAAGGGTATGCTAAATACATATTTATGTTACTTACATTGATTTTTAGGCGCCGATCCCACAGAGACGAGTTCTAGAGTTTCGCGTTCCGAGTTCTGCATTCCTCGTTGACTGTAAGCTATGTGGGGCCTTTGAAAGTAAAAAAAGTGTATGATGTGCGATCAGTAGCGAATATTGCAGAACTCTAGACTGCTTGCTGTGTGGACAATAGTCGACACGGTATGCAGAACTCGGAACTCTAGAACTCTCTCTGTGGGATCGGCGCCTTAGTGTCCTAAAGGTACCCTATTTAAATACATAGCCAACGCCATCCTCATGTTTGTCACACGGATGTATCTCTAATCATTATATTTTGATTAATTTTTTATTATTAATTTCATTAAATATTTGTTACATTTTTTCAACGTTGTTTGTGCCTACTTAATCTATCTGTAAACAAAAATGTTTGGTTGATAAATATGCTGGAAATCGTTTATTGATGATCATTCTATCACACTTTACCTCTATTATACTTTTTATGTTGTCCCGTGTCTAAATGTTTAAATCTCTATTTATCAGAAATCAAGGAAGAGAAAGCTACTGGAAGGCGGCGAAATCGACGCTATGGATGACAGCTCTCAGACATCCGACTCGCGAGTCAGTGTTATGGATCCGAAATCAGGCGAGGTGTGTATGGTTTTTTTTAAATGGACAGTCTTATAATTCACTATAATAATCTCGCCATGGTACGGTTATAGTATGGAAGGTAATAAGCACACAAAGCATAGAAAGAAACTCTCAAATACAACAAATAATCAAATATAGTATGTTACGATATGGTACGGTATTTATACTATTTTATAGCACGTGTGATATAAACTCGCGCTTAGGTCACGTTTTCCGTGGAATAATGGACTACCTAAGTCGCGGATAAGCGTGGCCTAAGTTCGGGTTTAGTTCACACAGTGCTATAAATTTTTTTTTAAACAATATTGTTGACAAATAGAGATATTAAGGCCCAGAATACTCTCGAGCAGATTTCAGTTTTCACCCTTGCGCCACATTTTCACATAATATTAGCGGAAATTACAGGAACTAAGCAAACAAAAAATACTAGCTCCCTCTATTTAGAAGTGCGTCATTGCAAACAAACAATTAAACATGATACACCGCCATCTAAACATTTCCGCGAGAACGACACTGTTTGAATTGGACACAGTAAAAATGTAAACAGTAGACAAACTGCAGACAAACATTACAAATATAATTTTTCAAATACTTTAAAAAACTTTTGACGGGCCAGTTGGCGTAGTTGGTTAAGATTCTACGCTGCCGATCTTTTGTTCGATTCCCACCAAGGATATGCATCTGTGTGCATGAACAAGTTTGCATGTTCCGAGTCTGAGTGTAAATATGTATAGTAAGTACTAGCAACCCGCCCCGGCTTCGCACGGGTACAATGTCATAATGTGGTGTCAGTGGAGCGATTTGCGCGACCGCCCACGCCACCCGATCACGGTATCGCGACTGTTTCTTGCTAATTTTAAATCTGTGATATCATTTAAAATATTAATGATCATTATTTGCTGTAAAGCATTGAGCTATTATTACCACGTATAGAGATGCTATCATAAGCAAAGTTTATGTCCCATTTCTTTAGAGTCGACTAAAGGTTTCTTTAGCACTGAAACAATAATTAGTCGTCTAAGCAGACAGTAGAAACACGTAGCGCTATTAGAAAGCTTTTAGGAGTATTTTTCTCGCAAACACCGTTATTTTCACGGCGCTTACGCGTTTCGTTCATCGTTTTACAACAACAAGTGTGGCCGGATGGCCTCACTTGAACGGAACATAGTTGTGATGTGTGGCATCTTCTCTTTACGTAGTACTAATGAAGATCTATCTGATGGTTAAAACTGCAAAACCCGTTGCGTGGTTTAGAGTTGATAAACAGAGAGACAAACAGACGCGGAAAACGACTTCTTTTTATACTATTTAGAGATGTATTTACAAGTTCTGCTTAGTTTGGGATCAGGTAGCCGTGTGTGAAAAATGTCTCAAGATATTTATTTTTAAAAGTTGATACTGGCCCTGATTCTGTTGTTCACAACTAAACTAATTTTAATGTCACTATGTCTCTTTCTAACAAAGAACATAAGAAAAGGATGTAAGAAATTTAGTCCTGTCAAATTAGTCCAATGCTTGTTTTCAATATAAATTTAGTCGCCATCTATCGCGGTCACGCCTAAATACACGCAAAATAAGACGGCAAAGATTAATTTGACAACTTAAAATATGTTCTATCCTTTTTCAATCATGTTCGTAAGAAAGAGATGAGATGTGACTAAAATTAGTTTAGTGCGATTTACAACAGAATCGGCACCACTTACGATAATATTTCTCAGGTTAGGTAATTGTCTCCCAAAACCAGAATTCTTTTACATACGCTACTTAGGTAATTGTCGTCGGGTCACGAAACTAAGCGTTTTATCTAAATACAATTTGTGTTCTATAAATTCGGAGAAAACAGGCTGTGACAAATGGACAGACAGGAGAGTATCCTACTCGTATACAGCTGTGAGCTTTCATAATGTGCACAAAGGAGGGAAACTATGTTGAATTTTATCGACCGTTTTTTAAATTACTTTTTATGTATTTTTTAAATTCTTGTTCACTACAGTGATCACCACGTTAACAAAACTATGTAACTTTAATTACTTATTAAACTTAGCGATATATCACAATGCAACAAACTTAATATAATTAAAAAAAAACAAGGCGTCCTCATAAAATGAAAATTGAGGCAAAAATACAGCCCTCAATCGAGATATTATATGTTATTTGACAAATAAACAGGTTTTCTTCCATCACGTTTTACAATAATTGTAGAATTTCTCAATAAAATGCCCTCTTTACCTACCATTTTTAGTCATCATCATATCAGCCTAATGATATCCACTGCTTAACATAGGCCTCCCCCATTAACTTCCACTTCGAGCGGTTTTGGGCCGCTTGAATCCAGCAGCGCCCAGTGACTCTGACCAGCAGGGCTATTTTAAAACGTCGGATTCGATATCGGAAACGGATTCAAAAATTTCCGAGGCGAATTTAAGTAATTGCTATTTTAATTTCCGATAACTTTCCGATGAATCGAATTGATATTTCCGTAAAGAAACATAAAAAATATTCGAATTCTGAAATTAAAATAGTAATTGCGGAAAATCGCCTCGGTCGTTTTTTGAATCCGTTTCCGATATCGAATCCGAGCGTTTTAAAATACCCCTGCAGGTCGCCGGTCCATCTGGTGGGAGGTCGTCCTGCATGGTGTCCCCTTCCAGTTAGTGGTCGCTACTCTAGAAACTTCCATCCCCATCGGTTATCGGTTCTTCAAGCGATGTGGCCTACCCATTGTCACATCAACTTACTAACTCTACGAGCTATATACATATTTTTTGTTCTCCTACGAATGTCCTCTTTTCGGATCCTGTTTCGTAGAGAAATTCCAAGCATACCTCATTCCATAGCTTGCTGAGTGACTCTGAGCTTATTTATGCGGCCAGCAGTGAAATACCACGTCTATGTTCCGTATGTCATCACTGGTAACACGCATTGATTGAAATCCTTTCGTCTTAAGACTCTGACTCTGAGGTATTCTGGACTTGAAGATATGCCGTAGCTTCCCGAACGCTGTCTAGCCGAGTTGGATTCTTCCGTTGACATCTTTGTCGAAGTTGAACCTACCTTGTTGGACAATTTGTCCTAGGTAAACATACTCGTCTACAACTTCGAGAGCAGTGTTCCCAATAATCACGGGTATTGGCGGAATATGAATATTAGACATAATTTTTGTCTTGTATATTTTCATCTTGACCTGTTAAGAAACTCTTGAGATCATTGAGCATGATGTTCAAAGCTTTCAGCGATTCCCGCCATTATGACTATTTCGTCGGCAAGTCGAAGGTGAGAGATGTGTTCACCGTTGATGTTGATGCCATAACCCTTCCAGTTCAAGAGCTTGAACACATCCTCCATTGCAGTGGTAAAGGTTCCGGGGAAATTACGTCACCCTGTCTTTCACCCTTCTGCAACTGGATTGATCTCGTACTCTCGTCCTGTACTCGGATTGACATAGTGGCTTTGCTGTACAATCACCTTCAACAATTCGATATAGCGATAGTCGATTTAGCACCGCTGTAGACTCTGTAATACCGCCCATGTCTCAACTGAATTGAAGGCTTTTTCACAGTCATCATACACAAGGCATAACGGTTGAATATACTCCTCAGTCTTCTGTATAATTTGGCGAACTATATGTATTTGATCTATGGTACTAAAGCCCACATTTCAAACGATACACTACTATTCAACAAATCTGCAATGGCAAAAATACTGACAAAAATATTCAATGAAGTATTAACAACACAATACATACCTACTCAGTGGTCTCAATCAAATATTGTATTACTATTTAAAAAGGGAGATATACATAACATCAATAATTACAGACCCATCAGTCTCATGTCCAACATTTATAAAATATTTGCTAAAGTGTTACTGAGTAGATTGACTGCAGTATTGGATGAGAACCAACCTATTGAGCAAGCTGGATTTCGGAGTGGGTTCTCGGTTATCGATCACATACACGCTGTAAAACAAGTGATTGAAAAATATACGGAGTACAACTTACCACTATGTGTAACTTACCTTTGTGGACTATAACAAGGCCTTCGACTCGATCGACCATAACTCAATCTGGCAGGCGCTAAAAGAACAAGGCGTGGAAAACAAATATATACGGATATTAAAAAATGTGTATACCAAAAGCTCAGCGAGGATCCTATTAGAGAAAAAAGGAAGGAGTATAGATATTGAAAGAGGAGTTCGCCAAGGAGATCCAATATCACCAAAACTCTTCTCAGCAACGCTGGAAAAAGTATTTCGTCGGCTGAACTGGGACAACTTCGGAATAGCCATAGACGGAGCCAGACTGACACACCTGAGGTTTGCTGACGATGTGGTCCTATTTGCAGAGTCACCATCAGTCTTGAAAACAATGCTAGAAGAGTTAGACAAAGAAAGCAAGATAGTAGGATTAACAATGAACGCTGAAAAGACCAAGTTAATAACCAATCGAGAAAAAGTGGAGATAAATGTGAATAACAAGTTAATCGAATATCAAGACGAATACATATATCTAGGTCAAGTTATCTCCATAGATAAACTAAACGAAAAGGAGGTGGACCGACGTATAGCTAACTCTTGGAAACGATATTGGTCTCTCAAAGAGGTGATGAAAAATAAGGATTTTAGTATGATACTTAAAAGAAAGCTCTTTGAATCATGCATCCTACCTGTCTTGACATATGGTTGCCAAACATGGGCCCTTACAAAAGCATAATATCACAAATTATCGGTGTGCCAGCGCGCTATGGAGAGAAGCATGCTTGGGATAAAAAGAAAAGACAGGAAAAGAAACACAGAGGTAAGGAAAGAAACAAACGTGACAGATGTTGTGGTAAAAATTAAGTCATTAAAGTGGAGATGGACAGGCCACACACTGAGAGGAAAAGACAAGTGGAGTAGAATGGTAACCATCTGGCATCCAAGAAATGGGAAAAGGAAAAGAGGAAGGCAGAACAAACGATGGAAAGATGACATAGAAATAACGGGAGGAAGGCTTTGGACGAGGATTGCAAAGGATAGGATAAAATGGAAGGAGTTGGAGGAGGCCTATGCCAAAGGGCACACAGACAAAGATTGACGGTGTCTAAGAGATAGAAAAAATGAATGAAACATAATCGAAACGCATATCGAATAATTTAAGTAATTAATTAATAATGTAATAATGTATAAATAATAATTGTATTGTAATTTTATAAATTTCTGATGTAAGGACACCACTATAATTTGTTTATGTAATTTATTTATCTTGTCTGAATAAAGGGCTTTATTATTATTATTATTACTAAAGCCTTTACGGAAGCCAGCTTTTTCGGGAGGCTGGAAGTCTTCAAACCTACGTGCAAGACAATTCGTAATGACCCCGAAAACAACTTATAAACGTCGTTTAGGAAGGATATGGGGCGGTAGTTCTTCAATAGGGCCTTATCGCCTTTTTTGAAGAAGAGCACCACCATTTATTTCCTCTCCATACTTCTGGTATTGTACCTAGGGCATAAATCTCGGAATATCGCAATATTGGAATCTCGGCACCGTGCATAAGGACTTCATTTTATAAAGCTGGCAGGTGAGGTGATACTTCTGAGCTATCGCTATCAAATTTATTGAGCGGTATCACCGAGGTATGTAAATGTAACATAATTGCATTTTTGAGCAATGAGGATCATTTACGTTCAAAAGTATCCTTTGTCCATCTCAACTAATTGAACTATCTCCCTGCCAAATTGTATTTAAATCTGTTCAGTGGTTAAGCCGTGAAAAGTTTACAAACTGACAAATATCCAGAGTTGCGTGTTGGCCGAATTATAACGTCAACGTTAATTTACAAGCGGGAGCGAGCGTATTAATTAAGCTGTTTTTAAAACTTTAATAACTTCGTCATTTATTGATGGATATTAATAATTTAAAAAAACATTATGCTCATAAAGGTTATGTGCATCCTATGTAGTAATAAAAAAGTTATCATTTTGTTATGTGAATGATCCTTATTGCAGGCATCTAACTCAAAAAGCTATTTTGACCCATATAATATAAAATTTCCCGCCTCATGCTAAGCATTCACCTTAAGGAAGTATTATATAATGTTATGGAAAAAAAGTTATTCCAATTTTATTACTTTTATTGATATAAAACTGTGCCTGGCTCACTGATTGGCTGAAAAAACTAAGCTACCGGTGGTTAGGGTTGCAGAAACAGGAACCTCCTCACAATACGAGCTGTATCGAGGCCATCAGGCCATTGGCCGTTACGACAATCGGCACAATGATAGCCGAGCTCACTACTAGTAATTGTAAATATACGATGGCTTCACATTCCAACTAATCAGTCCAGTAAGTACTAGAAACTAAGTCAACGTAAGATGTGTAATATTTTCCTTACTGTTCTAATTTTACTGTGCCATTTTCATTTGACGACTACGCGAGTGGACCACAATAATACAATGAATATAAAAGTTTACCGGCTCGACTCGATGACTACAGATGACTCGATGACCGCAGTAGAGGCAGTCATGCCCGCCCCGACTTCGGGGCACCTACTGTTACCAGTATCAGTCAACCTACCTTTCATACCTTTTCTTTGATCTCAAAATAAACAATATTGAATGAGGTATTATTTAATCAGGTAACTAACTAAATAGGTAATTGCTCATTAAAAATAATATATATTGCTGATTTTTCATTTCGCATTATTTGATAAAAAAAAAATAAAAAAAAACATTTTCCGGGATTTGAATCATCACCTCCTTCAGGTACATAAATACCCCGCGCCTTAGCCCCCTAGGCTACCCTAAACATACCTTTCATATACGAAAATAAGAATTAGTCTCTGTCAGTACCACGACATGCCTCGGTGACAATGATCAAAAGCATCAATCATAACAGATTTTATTTTATATATTTTTATTTATAACAAGCAAATAATAGGCTCAATTGCCTTAATTTGACTAGCATGCATTTTCCAGTGCCTTCTAAAGATAATTTGATATGATTTTTTACTAATTTGAGAGGGTTTTATGTATGTGAAAATTCTGAAAAAAAATGACACAAGTCCGTCTAGCAACGCGGATCGCCGCGGAATGCGAGTGAGCGCGAAGCAAAATACGCGAGTTGCAGGACAATAGAGTGCGGTATGATGTTCATGGTGCTCAGATTAATTTGACGTAAGCGACTTTTTTTAAAATCATTATTATGAAAAACTGAATCGCAAATTCAAAAAACTAAATCGGGCGTTTATTTGCTTATGATATGTACTCTATTGATGAAAAAAATCGTATTAAAATACCTTCAGGCGTTGGATATATTTGGGAATTTCTTGATTTTCAGACGTATGTTTGGCATTTTTTTTTATCGAGGCTTTTAATTGAAATCGTGTTTTCGGCTCGGGCGATGTGTTTGTTATATCCTTAAGTATCATATATTTCAATTTCAATACCGTAGAGCTAGCAGGTTTCATATAATTTGGGCTGCAATGTAGAGACTTTTGCCCATTTCTGCCTCTTAAAAGAAGCATTACAATACGTTTAAAATAATGTCCCTCTAGGTATTGAAAGGAGAAGAAGCGCCATTATTGTCACAGTTGAAAGATTGGATGGAGAAACATCCCGGATGGGAAGTGCTGTCTGATTCCGATGACTCCGGCGATGACAGCCAGGATGATGATGGTTAGTGATTACATTAATATTTTATTTACAAGATAACTATAAAAAACGATGCAATGGTCCGATCATAGTTTTGAAACATTAACCAACAGAATTGCATAAAATTCAGGGCAATTTTATCGCAATTTGGGAGACCCTCTTATCACATCAATACATGTTATAGACTGTAGTTAGTAAGGTCTAAAACAATTTGGTATATCCATGGCGGTACTAAAAGGTTTAAAAATAAAATGAATATGTTATTAAAACAGAGAAGAGAAATAAACACAAGGAGAGTATCAGGGAGAAGACTGAAGAAGAAAAAGCGCGCGAAATACTCAAAAAGGCCAAGGTCGAGGACGACGAATACAAAACAGAAGAACAGACATATTACAGGTAACACTTATTCTTGTATTTGATGGTATGTATCGAATCGAGTGAAGGCGAGTTTATTTATTAACAATTATAACTATGTATGGGATCAAAATAATAGAAAAAGAAGTCATTTTTCATGAAGTTAATAAGACATAATAGAATAACATCATGTATGTGGATCGCTTATCTGTGGTAGTTTCTACGACAGACACGCCGATCTTCTTCTGGACTAAATCCCTTTTCCCATGACTATGGATAAACTTAGGCAGGTTTTAAAAGTACTTCATCAATAATATTACATTAAATGTTGCAGCATCGCTCACACGGTCCACGAATCTGTCACGGAACAAGCCAGCATTCTGGTGAATGGCAATCTGAAGGAATATCAAATTAAGGTGGGTGGTTTTTTACTAACATATTTTCTATCTGTACAATAAAATATACCTGAATAATATATGTTTTCAGGGCTGCGTTCAGTAACAGTTCAATAGTATAGACTAATATAGATATAATAGTATAGACCGGGGCGATCGTCGGACGATCGCCCCGGTCACACGGTGTGTAGTTACTGAACACAGCCCTGGTACAGGTTATTGAGACATGTATTTTAATAGTAGTTCTTTTCAGGGTCTGGAGTGGCTGGTGTCATTGTTCAACAATAACTTGAACGGTATCTTGGCAGATGAGATGGGTCTCGGCAAGACCATCCAGACAATTGCATTGGTTACTTATCTCATGGAAAAGAAGAAAGTAAATGGGCCGTTCCTGATTATTGTGCCGCTCAGGTTATTTAATTTTCATATATCTTTTGTCCCAAACATGGAACTGTTATTTATTGAAATATTTTGGTAATTTGTTTTTGAATCTTTTGTAGTGTAACAGTGTCCCTAGTACCTGGATTTATTAATTATATAGGCCCATGAATAATCATGGCAATCTATTATATTCATCTGTACAAAAAAAAAAGTTGATTCAAATATCTTCCAATGTCGAGATGACATTACCAGCAAATGTAAAATATTTCATATATTTTTTGTGTACTTCCTACAGTCTTATAATATTTTTTTCTAATATTATGTTTGTATTTCTCAGACATCCATTTAATTTGTAATGCTATTCCAATGTATTTTTTTTAACTTTACGATGTAGTGAGTGAGCACTGTACCGGTAACGTAATGTAACATAAACTTGCAGTACACTATCAAACTGGGTGTTGGAGTTCGAGAAGTGGGCGCCGACAGTGTTGGTGGTGTCGTACAAGGGCTCCCCGCAGTCGCGGCGGCTCGTGCAGACGCAGATGCGCTCTACCAAGTTCAACGTGCTGCTCACCACCTACGAGTACGTCATCAAGGACAAGGGCGTGCTCGCTAAGGTAACATAACGTCTACTAACTACCCTACTGAACTTCGTCTCTTCTCGAAGCACAGTGGGATCGGCTGACGAAAAAAGAAACATCTTAAAAGCTAAGATACATTTCCTTCCATATAAATATACTAGCTGTCCCCCACGGTTTCACCCGCGTTCCCGGGATAAAAAGTAGCCTATGTCCTTTTCCATCACATAGGCTATCTGCATACCAAATAAAGATAATTATTCAATAAAGAATTATTTAGAAAATGGCGCCTTGTACTTGTATTGTGTATTACGTACCACATAAATCTGAATAGATAACGAAAGTCCCTCCACCCTGTATGTGTGTACCCTTTTGGCACGCGAGGTACATACATTCGCGTCCTCTGTTAGATTTATATCTGTGTTACAAACTGTCAATACAAGTACAAGCCGCCATTTTCGAAATAATGTTTATATTGACGGGTTATACATAACGGGTAATACGTGTACAAAGTACTCTTCTATTGTTCATATCAAAATGTTAATCATCGACACAGGTGCAATGGAAATACATGATAATCGATGAGGGTCACCGCATGAAGAACCATCACTGCAAGCTGACCCAAGTGTTGAACACGCACTACATCGCCCCGCACCGGCTACTGCTCACGGGGACGCCGTTGCAGAACAAACTGCCCGAACTATGGGCCTTGCTTAACTTCTTGCTGCCCTCTATCTTCAAGAGTTGTTCCACCTTCGAACAGTGGTTCAATGCACCGTTTGCAACAACTGGTGAAAAGGTACTTATTGGCAAAATAAAAAACTTTTCAAAACAAAAAGTGTTTTTAGGTAATGTGAAATCTAATCATAAACGCTTATTGTGACCAACAGGTAGAGTTGAACGAGGAGGAGACTATCCTGATCATCCGTCGTCTGCACAAGGTGCTGCGTCCGTTCCTGCTGCGGCGGCTCAAGAAGGAGGTGGAAAGCCAGCTCCCTGACAAAGTGGAATACATCATCAAGTGTGATATGAGTGGCCTGCAGCGGGTGCTCTACAAGTATGTATCATATGAATATTATGTCAAATTTTTTAGGGTTCTGTACATAAAGGGTGCCAATAGGACATTATTACTAAGCCTCCGCTGTACGTCCGTTCGGCTGTCAGTGGGATGATCTCATGATAGGTAGATGGTTGTATTTTTGACAGAATGTGTATTTCTATTGTTGACTGCAGACTTTCCTGGACCTAGGTCACTGATACGAGTAGGTATTTAATGTGCTTCAGATAAAACGGGATTACCAATGAATATGTTTACACAAAATACATTCTTGATTTCAGATATTAAAAGATTTCAATAGTGAAAAAAAAGACTTACAGTAGTACTAATATGGCTTACCGATGTACCTGCGCAGAAGATACATTTTCAAAGCGCGGGAAAAGCTATTGGTCCGCAGCCGCCGCAATGTTAGCGCGCGCCGTGCGGAGGGGCGTGACTTGCGAGTGAGACGGAACTAACAGCTGCAGTGTATTATGAACCTTATAGTAGTGATCTAAGGTTGATTGCAAGTTTTAAGCATTCTTTCGTTAATCTTCGGGGTCATACTTTCTTTTCTGTGCGAACTACTGTACCCCCTTATTCATAATGATGTTATCAAACGTTGATTAGTTAAGTTTCCGAAGTCTTTATCTGACATGTGACATTTTGGTGATCGAAAGAGTGAGACGGGGCACACTATTATTTAGCGAAAAATAAGGGGGTTAGGCTATAATATCGTCATACCAGTCCACTGCTACATATAAGCTTCTCTCACCGCAAGCGATATATCCTTGCTTATATTGTAATAGCCGTAACTCTCTCTGTATGTTACTTTTTGAAAGCTAATCTAACATATCGATTTTGGACAGTTTTGGCCGAGGGGTAGCCTGGTGTGGATCTAGGATTTATGAAACACGGGTGTAACCACACAGTTAGTATTTCTTTTTTAATAATTTAATGTTTTTTACCCCAGGCACATGCAGTCCAAGGGTGTGCTGCTTACAGACGGTTCAGAGAAGGGCAACAAGGGCAAGGGCGGCGCTAAAGCGTTGATGAACACTATAGTGCAGCTGCGAAAGCTGTGCAACCATCCGTTCATGTTCCAGCATATTGAAGAGAAGTTCTGCGACCACATCGGTACTGGGGGTGGTGTTGTTTCTGGGTAAGATATTCGTTTATTTGCTTCCTTTTATATAAGGTTTTTTTGTTTTTTATTAATTAAATGGGCCTGCGTGAAGCCACTGACCCATAACGGACTAAGTCGAAGCCTAGGATGGAACACGCTCACCTAGAAGGAAACTATTTACACTGGTCTTGAAAGTCCCTTGATTGTATGAGTCAGGAAACACACAGGATATTTGTTGTACCAAAATATCATTCATATTTTGGTGTGCGGGCTATGGAGTTCTGTAACCGTACTCTATCCTGAGATCAATTATTATGCTCGTCATGTATTATATATGTATGTATGTATTATATATTCTAGTTCTCCCGTATATTTACTTTGTATGAATTCATTACTTACGATCCTTACATGATGAAATATAATAGTCAGAATTTATGTACACAACAATCTTATGTATTTATCTGATGTGATCATAACTAATATACGTAATTAATATTTATTTAGACCTGATCTATACCGCGCGTCCGGTAAATTCGAGCTCCTGGACCGAATCCTCCCGAAGCTGAAGCAGACCGGGCACAGGGTGCTGGTGTTCTGTCAGATGACGCAGTGCATGACCATCATCGAGGACTACCTCTCCTGGAGAGCCTTCCAGTACTTGAGGTAAACTATTTATAACTGGCCAAGCTAACAAAGGCTCCTATATAAATGCATTGAGTGTTTTTTTACCTCCGTACACGGAATGTCACTTATGAATTTTTGCTACCATTGTATACATATAAGATGCTTTGTAATCTTTATCTAAATATTAAATAAAGTCCTAAAAATTGATGATCCAAGCGTGGTGTAAATCTCTCAGTAATGATAATCTTATAACTTTAATAGCCCAGCTAATCTTAAATGCAAATGTCCATAGGCGGTCGTGACCACTTACCATCAGATGGATCGTCTGCCTGCTTGTCAACCAGAACATATAAAAGTGGTTGATTGTGAATATAGGATATAACAATGTGTTTTGTTGGTTGATGAACAGATTGGACGGTATGACTAAGGCGGAGGACCGCGGAGAGCTGCTGAAGAAGTTCAACGACGTTGGGTCGAGCTACTTTATATTCCTGCTGTCCACGCGCGCCGGCGGCCTCGGCCTCAACCTGCAGAGCGCCGACACCGTCATCATCTTCGACTCCGACTGGAATCCACATCAGGTAACACAAACAGCTTCGGAAGCTGAGCTTCTTCCCATAAACTATACTCTCCACTCATATTTTTTCATCATCGAGTAAAATCACCTTTAGAGTCCTTTAATTCCGCAACTGGAGTGCTTTTGCACAGATTAACAATACCACAATGAATACATCTA
This sequence comes from Polyploca ridens, assembly GCA_951394255.1. Classification (NCBI taxonomy): domain Eukaryota; kingdom Metazoa; phylum Arthropoda; class Insecta; order Lepidoptera; family Drepanidae; genus Polyploca; species Polyploca ridens. The sequence goes on from OX596248.1 coordinate 4,876,422, forward strand.
AATTACTTAGCCAATCAATGAGCATAGTTGGTTATGGGGAATTGGGGAATAGATCAAACAATGAACGTCATTGCGCTTCTTTGGGTTAATTGTTCTTCTTTTCACGATATTACCCGCGTTCAAAAACGACCTAATAATTGCCCAGGAGAAAAGTATCGGGAATACTTTTTCATTTATAGTATCAGTATATAAAAATCATATGTATTCACGGCAAATTTATTTAATTGTATTAAGGATCTACAAGCGCAAGATCGTGCGCATCGTATTGGCCAACGCAATGAGGTGCGCGTCCTGAGACTGATGACCGTCAACTCGGTCGAGGAGAGAATTCTCGCTGCCGCCAGGTAATTAAGTACATCAATAAATCAAACGCGAAATTGCAACATAGTTGTGTAAATGCTGATATAATAATAAATATTTAATTCCCAGGTACAAATTAAATATGGACGAGAAAGTAATCCAGGCCGGTATGTTCGATCAAAAGTCTACAGGCTCTGAGCGACAGCAGTTCCTCCAAACCATTTTGCACCAGGACGGAGATGATGAAGAGGTTTGTAAGAAAACTAAGCTATATTCATTGTTGTCAATACTTGAATAAGAACCCAACAATGAATCTTATTTTCAAATGAGTTTTATTGTTTTGAAACAATAAAAATATTGCCCATATAGTGAAGTTTTAGGAGAGGTAGATATAGCGTTATTTCGCTCTAAGAGCAGCTCCAATGGGGTAGTACCTCCACCTTACAGAATACCGCAGCCGAATAACTTAATGTTGTGTTCATGCGCGTGAGTGATGCCCCGTGTGTTGCAAGCGTCCTTAAGGCTACGGTAACCGCTTACCAACAGGTGGGCCAAATCCTTGTTAACCGACTTAGCTGTAAAAAAAAAACGGTAAGAAACTCAGCAAGAGATCCGGTTGAAAGCTGGCTAAATTGCTATGAATTAAGAGTGCGTACCAAGCCAGAAAAATATGGCAATGTCAGATGAAACAAACTTATGTCTAATCTTCGCGTACAGATGAGATGGAGATAGCGTGTTCCGCGGAACAAAAATGAACTAAGCGCTTTTTATCTAAATAACTCGTAAAGTATAGAATATTTTTAAAAATCGTTAGTAGCAGCCCTAGGTCATATGTTAGTTATATTATTTATCGAATTTTTGTCTTAATTAGATACACCATAAACGAATAAAACCGAAAATTCATTATTATTAGAGGTAGCTTTGTGATTTTTTTCTATCGAGGAAATTTCATTCCATTATGTTTTTGCTCAGGCAGAACCCTCGCGTATATAATGAAAATACCCATATAAAAATATTTTTTCATTTAAATACTATTTACTTGGTTAAATTTCAATTCTAAGATTGTTATTTTGCTTTATACGCAGTCTTAATTGATTGTTAATATGAACAGGAGGAGAACGAACTTCCCGATGACGATCTAATCAACGAGATGATAGCGCGCTCCGAGGACGAGCTGGAGATCTTCAAACAGATAGACTTGGAGCGTAAGAAGGTCGAGACACAGTCCCGGCTTATAGAAGAGTCGGAACTACCCGACTGGCTGGTCAAGGACGACGATGAAGTTGTTTGTAATAAGGTAATGTGTTCTGTGGCTGCTCACGACCTGTTAATTACTGCCTTTACCTATAATGACCCCGACAGAGCCAGCATTACTAAGGCCTTATGTTCACGGACGCGTAGCTTCATAGACGCGTATTCGTCATTATACGCTCGGTGCGGTTCGTCATTATAAGCTGCTTGCAGCTTACATACAAAACTATGAAACTGTCGACAGAGCGGCAGTGTCGCGCCTGCCGTACCGCATGTCATATGCCGGAGCGTACATCGAGTAGACGCACGTGTTCATTCTTTTTTGTTATATAAATATGTTAGAAAAAAAAACGAATTGAGAACCTCCTCCTTTTTTTGAAGTCGGTTAAAAATATAACTGAAAAGGCTTGGAGTGAAGTGGCGAACGAAATGCAATTTTCTATATATTCAAAACTTTTTTCTTACCATATGCATGTGCCCAGTATAATCGTCTTCGGCGACTTCGAATGTAGTAATAAGCTAAATTAACGTCTTCGTCGTTCAACGGCATTGTCCGTTGTGTTTGTGTCAAAACATAAGTACCTATCCATATAATAAAATCGTAAGGAAGCAAATCCTGTACATTAAATATTTATTGAAAAAGTAACTGTTATAGTGTATATTCATAATACAGACACCAAAATATTGGTCTAAAAAAAATTTGGTCAAGCATCGCTCAAAAACTAATGGACCGATCGCGATAAAATTTGCCAAGCTGATAGCCTATGGTATATAGAAGGACATAATGCTACTTTTGATCCCTGGAACGCGGGTGAAACCGCGCGGGATACTAGTTAAGTAATAAAGTTAAGTCATACTTGTGAACAGGTGCTGCTTGTGGGGGTTGGTCTGCTTAAGTTTGCCATTTATTTATTTACTTATTAAATATAGATTCAGTCTACTTTGTAGTTTTGCGGCCGCGCCGGGGCACGCAATTGTTGTCAGTGCGATTAGAATGTAAATATTATGTAATGAATCTAAGCTTGTTTTGAAAAGAGTAATTGCTGAGTTTATTGCCGGCTCTTCTCAGCAAATGCAACCTTCCGAACCGGTATTAGAGTATTAGAGTCAGACTTTTCATAAGTGCCTGCGAAGGTCTATTTGAATAAATGATTTTGAATTTATTTTGAATTTTGAAAGACCAACTTAAATATTGTCTGTAAACATTGGCACTCTATCGATATAGGGTCAAGGTTGGAACTACTTGGATGAAGATGAGACTCTAGGCCGCGGATCCCGCCTACGCAAAGAAGTGGACTATACGGACTCTCTCACTGAAAAGGAATGGCTTAAAGCCATCGACGAGGAGTTCGAAGAGGAGGAAGAGGAAGATGACGATGACGAAGTGCTTGATAAGAAGCGGAAGAGAGGAAGAAAGCGACGGTAAGCATCAACTATTTGATTCTATTCGACGGGCCAGTTGGCGTAGTTGGTTAAGATTCACCTTACGCGCCGCAGGTGTGGGTTCGATTCCCACATAGGACATGTATTTGTGTGCATGAACATGTCTGTATGTCCTGAGTCTGGGTGTAATTATGTATATTAAGTATGTATTTACAAACAATAATTGGACTGTTTTACAAAAACCTTAAACCGACTTCAAAGTACACTAAGAAGTAATCAAATTCTGATCTAATGACAATGGGACCAAACGGGAAGCGTACCCTTTCAAACAACAAAAGAATTTTTCAATTCGGTTAATGACGGAGTTATGAGGTAACAAACATTAAAAAAAAAAAAAAAATAAAAAAAACATACATTCGAATTGAGAACCTCCTCCTTTTTTTGAAGTCGGTTAAAAAGTAGACCGTGTGTGGGGAATGTCCCAGGATATTTATTATTATTTATTCTAAAAAAAGCTTTTTGGAGTCTTACATACACTTTTTACGTTATTCATTTTCATATTTGCCAAATATAGTTATAAAAATCTGAGAAATTCGGACGCTAAGGCTGTGGAATGAGCTCCCTGCCGTGGTTATCCCATGGATACAGCATGGAATTCTTCATGTTGGGATTCTGTTGGAAGCGTTTATAGGTTACGGTAACTGCTTACCATCAGGCGGGCCGTATGCTTGTTTGCTCCCTTACTTGTAAAAAAATATGTTTTCTTTCTCAGTCGTCAAGAGGACTCCGAAGAAGATGAAGTACCATGCTCCTCTAAAAAGAAGAGTAAAACAGAACTTAACCAGCTCAAAAGACGTTTGAAAAGCATTATGAAGAAAATAATCGAGTATTCAGATGAGTGAGTACAATATTAAAGTACCAATTAAATACTAAACTAGTACAAATGCATTAATTAACCTAGATGTTTGTGGTTATTGTTCAAGTCAATTCAAGGTAAATTTTCATGTATTAAATCTTTTTTTAGGGTTCCATACCTCTAAAGGAAAAACGGAACCCTTATAGGATCACTTTGTTGTCCGTCTGTCTGTCAAGACCCTTTCTCTCAGGAACGCGTGTAGGTATCAAGCTAAAATTCATATCAAATACTCAGGTCTACTGTCCTTTGGAGCTGTGAAAAAATCAAACTTCTAAGCCAACGCAATCAAAAGATACAGCCGTTTATGCTGCAAATTTTCGACACTCGCAAGGGAATCAATACCTACAGGGTACTTCCCGTGAACTCAGAAACTTGAAATTTGGTACGAAGCTACGTCTTATAGCACAGATAAAGGAAAAATTGCGAAAAGCATACATTCTTAGTTACATCACAAAAAAAAATAACAATCGGAAAAAAGGGAAAGTCTTCGAGACTCGTTTCCCGTGATGAAAAAACTATTTACATAAGTCTGTACGGAACCCTCGGTGCGCGAGTCCGAATCGCACTTGGCCGGTTTTTTTAATTATTTATAGGGTTATAGGGATATGTTTGGCCTGCTATGGTAAGTGATGTGGCCAAAGGTAGTAAGCACACAAAACCTAGAAGGAACTGGCTCTCAAGTGCAGCTGTCGGAACACACTGAGGATAGGTAGGCTGATACTACAGTTCCGTATCAACGTGCTTTGGTTTCAAGAAAGCTCAGTCTCCTTGTTGGATTCGAACCCAAGACCTTTGTTACAGCCTACGGCGTGAACCGTCGTTGAAAATATTTTTTTATATATTCCATTAATATTGCAGGGCTGGCAGAGTATTGTCCGAGCCGTTTATGAAGCTACCATCGCGACGCGAGTTACCAGATTACTATGATGTTATCAAGAAACCATTGGATATAAAAAAGATAACAACTAGAATTGAAGAAGCAAAGGTAAATACAAGAGAATCATGATCACTCAGCGTCTTCTTAACGTCCTGTTGATTCGTTTAACAACCTTAAATAACTTTTTTTTTCTTTAGTACACCGATATCTCGGACTTGGAGCGTGACTTCTTCACATTATGTGCGAATGCTCAAACGTACAACGAGGAGTCGTCGTTGATTTACGCAGATTCGGTGCGTTTGCGCAACGTTTTTATTGAAATGCGACGCCGATACGAAAGCGGACAGAATTCTGATGAATCCGATGATAATGATAAAGGTATGATTTATTTTAAACTTTATCAGCTTCCACTTCCATTAAAGGGATTATGACTCCTTATGTGTGTTCTACCGCTTGTACAACGGACAGTGTTCTGTAGAATTGTTTAACCTGATGCCCACGGCTACCTTCTACCATCGCAAGTCTCGCCATTGACGGAGAGTCCATCCTCACACATTGGAACCAAAATAGTTTAAAACTATGCGGTCTCAAAGGAGCTTTCTTCCGCGGACGCTTAGATTATGGAATGAGCTCCCGCCGTGGTTTTCCCAACGGAGTACAGCGTGGGGTTCCTTAAAAAAGGTGTGAAGAGATTTCTGTAGGGTCGGCAACGCGCGAGTAATACCCCTGGTGTTGCAAGCGTCCATAGGCTATGGTAACCGCCTACAATCAGGCGGGCCGTATATATGTTTGTTTGCTACCTAAGTAGTTTAAAAAAAATCCTTTTATTTAAAGGCTTGAGGTCACGGCTTGTTTCTATTATGTGTATTATTTTATTTTTAAAACCGTGATGCAATATTATTTGACCACAGTTTATTGCTTACAAACAAGAACATAAATTGTACTTAATCAACTTTAAACTATTGTCATTCTTCTCATATTATTTATACATCGATATTCCAAAATCTCGGTAACATTATATTTTAAGACAAGTATTGTCATTTTTGTTTAATAACGGAGACATGGAAAACAAGTTAACCACTATGATCCGAGCTACTTGACACATTGTGTTTCATTGCGAATATAGCGATGCGGTTTGGTAGGTAACCAATTAATGAATATTGTTTTTCGAGCTATTTGTTTTGCTATATTCTAATAAAATGTTAAATCAACCTGGGAACTATTATTTGAATACAATCTAATGCATATAAACACGTAATAAGTTCATTTTTAATGATTGTCGTAATTCTCATATGGCGATCTTTACCTCCAAATATCTCGGAAACGTGACACTTTAGGCCACCATATTGATTAACATTTTTTGTTTGTATAAGTGTCCTCTACCCATATATACTAGTTTCATCGTGCGCCGCGACATTGAAAAAAAACTAAAATGGCGGCGGCTAGCTATGCCACAAAGGTTCTAACCCCTTTGTGTCTTTACCTCAACTTTTGTATGCTAAGAAAATGAAAGTAAATGCGTAAACTTATTCGTAATTTTACGAATACTTGCAGATGATGACGACTCGGATGGAGAATCGAATCGCTCAGTAAAAATGAAGATCAAGCTGAAAGGTAAAAGCAAGAGCACGCCTACCAGGAAACGGAAACAACGCAAGTATATATCGGATGATGAAGACTATGAGGAGGATTAAACTTATTTCGTCTTTTACATTTACTAGAAGTATAAAAGCCAATCTTCATGGTGTCCGATCAACATATTTTTTTATTAATGAACTTCGTCAAATTATTACACGCTCTGTATTCACTATTTTATAATTAAAATTGGATATTATTCTATAACCAAATACATTGTGGATTGAAAAATTCTCTCTGAGTAGGCTTAGCCAATTTAATACATTTATAATGATCTTATTTAATAACAAAAATACACGTTTATTTTGATTTTAATGTATTACTAGGAAGTTTTAGATTATAAGTTACGTATGACGCCGGTATTACAATGGTGCTGATTCTGTTGTTTACAATTAAACTAATTTAGTCTATCTCGTTCTAATAAAGAGCATAAGAAAAGGATGTAAGAAATTTAGTCCTGTCAAATTAGTCCAATACTTGTTTTTAATATAAATTTAGTCGCCATCTATCGCGGTTACGTCTCCATGCAAATGAAGACGGCAAAGACTTATTTAACAGTTTAACAGTATATGTTCTATCCTTTTTCAATTATGTTTGTAAGAAAAAGTAGTGATGTGACTAAAAGTTTAGTGCGATTTACAACAGAATCGGCACCATTATCTATATAAATAAGTGAAGTTGACAGTGAGTTGTATCCCTTTTTAAGCAAAAACACGCACGGAGGGGTGTGAGATTTGGTATAGATAAAGATATGAAGTAGTGCAGAAAGCAAAGCAAGCTAGATATGGGGCTGTTTTTACGAATATTTTTTTATCGCCAATTCTCAGAAATTGTAAATATAACCTACATTTTTTACAGGTAACCCTATATCTTTCATCAATTCATCACCTTGGTTTTATTATTTCGTAATGCTAGGGCTTCACCTGCGTGTAATGCCATTAATTAGCGCGTTATTTGACATTGTACGCAGACATAGTATAGCCGGGTGTTAGCGCGCTAATTTGCTAATGGCATTATTTATCTTGGATCATGGCATTATTATTGTCGTTAGACGTTAGGCGATAGCTCAAATCAAATGATAGTTTTGCCACTCATTTAGTGCATCATTTATTGTACATTAATTGTTCCGATAATTGGACGTTAAAGGTGAATGCACACTTATCCAAGCCGAACGCATCGAATCATCCGAATCTGGATAAAAATTCATATATAGATTTCTAAAATTCGTTTCGTACGATGCGTTCGGCTCGGACAAGTGTGCGATCACCTTAAGCATTACGTAGGTGAAACCCTACGTAACCCTAGCATAAGGATGACAGTATTTATAGTAGGGGAGCCCAAGCGGGGATTTCGGGATTTACTAAAGCGCGGCAGATTAATATACAGGGGGATACCTTGTTACCTTTATTACGGTAGCGAAACTGCCAAGCCACATATTTTGACTAAGGTGTAGAATTTTTGAAGTTGGGGCTTGTAGAGTAAGTGCATGTAGAGTTATAAGCTTGGCTCTACATAAGATCTGATCACTTTTTGACAGTGCGAGCCATATGTTTTGGCAACATTTTACAAGAAAATGTTTTTGGTGGGATTTGTATTATAGTGTAATACCGGCCTTAGATATTTACATTATAGTAAGTAGGTACTTATAGTATAATTAAGAAAGTTTTTTCGAATGGAAATAGCAAATCCAATTTTGCAAATAATTATATTTTAACTTTATTCCAAGTATTGGATGTTTTATCAGTAGAATCCAAATAACAAATGTCAGTTTTGTCTGTTTGTTTGCAAAATCCTCAGGGCAAAACTACTGACCAATTTTTTTATTGCTTGTATCTGACGATTGAAGATGAACAGCAATTTTTAAATTGAAAATGAGGAGGGTGAAACTGCGGTATAAAGCTTTTATTTTATATTGAAGACAAATATAAATTATTTGAAGAAAACATTAATTTTAAGTAGAAATATTTTTATGACCTATGCATTAAACCTCCAATATTGTATGTCGTTCTGCTAATTTAATGTGCTTTTGACATTAATAAATGAATTTATATGTCAATATAGTTTTAATTAATAAAAAAACAAGTAATTTATCTTTTAAGTTTATTTTTTCTGGTTTCTTTCTCTTTGTAGTCACACCATTTATATTGAACACCATGCACATTTTGCATATGCCTGTTGAGACTAGGGCTGTGAACAAATCGCTGTGCACACCTTGGACATGGGAAGGGTTTCTCGCGAGTGTGCACGCGCCGGTGTCGTCGCAGATCGCCAAGTATGTAGAATGCAGCCTCGCAAATCTCACATTTGTAAGCCTTATTGCCTGAATGCCTGAATCAAACATACAAAGAAGCAAAAATGAAGTAGAGTAGGTTAATTGATTGAATATTTTTTTACTAAAAAAAAGCCAAACAGTCAGATTGTCCAAAAAATATATAAAAAATGTAACCTTGCTGAGTTTCTTCTCAGTTGAAGGCAGAGTTCCGAAGCGGTGGTAACTTCAGTAAATGTGACCTTCATAAGTGCCCTTCTGGGGCCTAAATTGAATAAATGGCTTTGACTTTGACTAAGCAGTCAATTCATTCCTGTCGGTTTATGGCTTTCAAATAGAGCCCCCAAAGGGTTGGAAGATTTTGGCAATACTCTGCCATTTTGTGCTTCTTTTTTTTTTCAATATGGGGTCACAGATAACTTTTATAAAATCTGATATCAATACAATCAACAAATATTCTGTGACAAAACCTTGGTAAAGTGTCATGTTTTGAAGATATAAGCAACTAAAGTTTTACTGTTAAGCAAAATAAAAACATAATATTTTAATGAAATATTAATTACTACACCCAAAAACTAACCAATAAATTATAGTTAAAAAAAAATGATAATGACGCCATTTTGAAATAAAATTAAAATTCCATGATATGAATGCCAGGCTCCATACTAAAATCTTCCAACCCCTTATGATTTATTAATATTGTTGGTATTCTAATAATATAAATTGCTGCTATTTTGTTTCATTATTATTATTATTTTTTGCATACCATTTGCAAGTCAACTCAATATGTGGAGTATGCTTTGCTTGGCTGGCACACTACAGATGGTGGGTTTGATATCCATCCCATTAATACTGTCTATAGATAAAGACACCATTTATGTACCTACATACACTATTATTCATACAGTAAAATATTAACCTTTTAAGATGAAGAATTAGACTCTTCTTTGTGTTTGTTGTATATCCACATACATGACACTCCAAGTGCTTATCCAAGTATTGTTTCACTCTTATGTGAGTTTTTCTATGGGTGCTCAACTCTCCCGATGTCACAAACATGTCTCCACATTCTTCACAGTTGAAATTGTAAATGTTGTTATGCCTGCGCATATGATTTGATAATGTTTGTTTTGACTTCATAACTTTATTACAAATATTGCAACTAAATTTGCCAATATCATGCACACTTAAGTGTTGCTTGAGAGTGAAGGTATGTTTAAATTGTTTTCCACATATAGTGCAAGTGAAATATGTGGTATTACTGTGGGTTTTACGGTGTGTAGAGAGACTAGATGACTGTGTAAATCTCTTGCCACATTCACAATGATATGGTCTTGCACCATCATGTGTCCTCATGTGTTTTTCCAGCGTCTGACTGTATGGTGTAGAATAAGAACATGTTGTGCAATGATACCTTCGTGCGGCCCCGTATCCAGAAACTTTACCAACTTGATGCCTTCTCTCATGCATAGACACTTTATGTTTTAACAGTGAAGACATTGATTTAAGGACCTTATCACATGTAATGCATTTGAAGCATTTATCATCATCTCCAGGTTTACTATCTGTTGAATCAAAGTCTGTTGACTGAACAGTGGTTCCAACAAAATTTGATTCCTCTTCATATGCATTCTCCAAGTTTCTTGATTGATAGTTTTCGAAGTGGAGATCATTACTTACACCATCATCTAATTCATACGCTGTTTTTGACAACTTTCTACGTAACTCTTCATACCTTTGATCAATTGTAACGCACTTAAGACGAAACATGTAAGCATTGTTTAACTGTTCAGTGCACTCTTTACAAATTAAAAATGGTACGTACTTTTCGTGATCAAGATTTATTTTAAAGCATAAATATATTTTACCCAAAATTTCTTTGGAATCATCGGGTAGTAATGAATCGAAACTCTCTGTAATGATTCGTAAACATAATTTGCACAAATTCACTGCATTCATAATTTAATGGATAAAATGGTATTGTGCCTCCAAAAACGCAAAACGTACTGATATAACTGATAGATCCAATCGTTTTATTTTAATGATCAAGCACAACACAATAGAATGATAGTTATGCTGTTATTTAATTATTTTTTTTGTTGTGCTCCTTTCACTTTGTTTATTTATTTTATTGAGCGAGCCTATGAGATGACATTAATGAACAGTGCTGCAAACCCCAACATGCAAAAAAGAAGTATATTTATGCCAAAAATCCAGGAGATAGGGTCAAAAAGAAGGAGAAATAAAAAAAATAACCTTTTTGCTGTATTTAGATTAATAGGATTCTTTATATTATACCTTAGTTTTAGTTTTAACAAGCAAATCCTTTTTATTAGGACTTATTTTTACCAGTGTCGAGTTATATAAGTTTTAGTCACTATAAATCACTTCCACATTGACGGCTCTGTCAGTAATAAAATTTTCAGTTTCGATAAGACATACTAATGTGTCAGTAAAAAGGTGGTAAACGTACTAAAACTTTTCACGGATTTTTTAAACAACTTGAAAAATCACGATACAAGTAATTCATTTCACTTCACAGGCATTGATCTTTATTGGGTAAAACACCACCGGTAAATATGCAATATAACTCAAAATACACGAAATCTTGAAAATAAAACGAAAACGCAACGTCACTTTGCAAGTTTTACACAGAGATGCAGATTATTCAGAGCATTGACTGGTTTATTTTATGTCAATATCAGGTGTTATTTTTATAAAAATATAAAATGTCGTACACTTTACTCACATCGTGAAAATCCAGGAGATTTTCATTGAATTGAAAAATAAATAAGGAGATAAGGAGACATGTCCAAAAATCATGGAATCTCCTGGAAAAGAAGGAGAGTTTGCAGCACTGTTAATGAATGACATATTGCTATATTGCTATGCTGCGTTCAGTTTGGTTCAGTTACTTCGCCGCAGTGTTCACAACCTGAAGCCAGGCAGCTATAGTCTGCATCAAGAATCTTATATATTATAATAAGATTCTTGTCTGGCATACGAAAGTAGAACCTGAAAAAGCGCGGCAAATTCTAAAAAACTAGATGTGGTATCACTAAGTATAGTAGGAATAAATTGTTTTGATACTATACAAAAAAAATATTTAAATATTAAGTTATGTTTGATTTTCCTAAGTAATATTTGCATGTAAATGAGTTAAAATTTTACATAAAGTCGTTATAATATATCCTATTTTTATATAGAATCCTTTAAAATAAATAAAACTAGTTATATTCTATTTTTATATAAAATGCTTTTAAATATCCTGGGATATTCCTCACAAACGGTTATCTGATCCCAAACTGAGCGTACGATATATATTCAAATTCAAAAATTGTGGAATTTTTTTTTTTTTTACCTTCGTAGAACAATTTGGATAGATGTTTCAGTGATTAGCGACCATAGAAGTTCATTTAGCATATTGTAGAACATTAAGGTGATCGAAAGAATGAGGAGGTGGACACTAGCCATAATTAGCCATAAAGCCATTATGAATAAAGGCTTAGTATCAAAACTGGTTCTGGTAAACTAGTTGACAGTTTTTATGCCGGGTGACGAAAGTGACAATAATAGAATGTTGCCATGTAAAGAGTTTCAATTACAGCCAGGCTCAACTTTCGTTTGCCAGACTCTATCGTACCAGGGCCGTAAAATTATCGTATATGCTCGTATATGGATCAAAATTATCGTATCCATCAGGAAAATGGCTAAAATACTTTAAAAAATCATATGAAACGTGACAATAATATGCTGCAAATACTTTATAGTTTAAATCTTGTAAACTGGTTTTTTAAATGGAAAGAAATAATAGTTAGGGCCAACATCACGAATTTATAAAGAAGAAAAAAATGTTAAAGGATAGAGACACATGAAAACAAGCATATTTTTTAAAAGTTTAACTGAATAGATTCTATATTTGCGAGAAGAGACTACACAAATATTAATAAAACTTAATATTTTATATACAAATTCGAAAAGACAATAACTGCCAACACTCCACCACATCGAACGACGATATTGATATCGATCACTGATTGGAAGACAGCAGCAAAATTGCGCCATGAAGCAACAGCATGTGTTCTTAATATGTTCCTAAGAAAGAAATGAGCCAATAGATGTGCTGACACTAAAAAACAACTGTAATTGTTATGGGCTATTGGCTATCTGAGTAATCATAATATTTTTCTACGGAATGGAAATTATCGTACAATCTGCGTACGATAGTCGTGTACCATCGTACGTAGTTATGAAATTATCGTACGGTTGCGAACACTGCTTCGCCGTGTGATCGCCCGACGATCATCGTAGCGTTCAGTAACAGTTCAATAACAATGTGGTGCGAGTATGTATACTCAAAGGGTGCGAGAGGTGAGATATGAAATGAAATGAAATAATTTATTCATTCAAATAAATTATTTAAATATTATATATAAATTTAATAAGATATTAAGTGCGATCGTCCGACGATCAATATCGCACCCGGTGTGTCGTAACTGAACGCACCCCAGGGCTGTGTTCAGTCAGTAACTACCGCGCGCATGCTAGCCGCATGTTAGGAAAAACATGTATTAAATGATAGGATGCGGGCAGTCCGCATGCGGACGAGAGACGCGTGCGGGCTAAAATACGCATGACAGGAAAAGGAGCCTTATAGTGCAGGGTGGCTAGATCGAGTTTCTGAATTTTCCTCGCATTCTGTTTCTCCCATATTTCTATAAACAGGAAACTACTTTTACTCGCCACACAGGAAGTAACATAATTAATTAATTAATAATTTTTAATAACAAACTATCGATTCGATAAGACTGTATTTTGTATAGCAATGGAGATTAAAATAAAATAATACAAAGGGTACATATGTTCAATAGCGTTTATTGATGTACAAGTGACTAAGCCTCGGCTTGAGCCTGCAGTCTCTTGATGAAGGAAGCCTTCTTTTGCTTGATTCTGTTCTTCCTCTCGGCCAGCGTGAGTTTGCGTTTGTTCCAGCGTTTCTGTTTGGCAGGGTCCTTCTTTTCTTCCTTCTTCTTGTGGGACGGGTCTGCACGGATAGACTCATGTGCTTTCTTGTACAGTGATTCAATCTGTGAATAAATTATAACATTACAATATGTGGGACACAAGAATAAATTCACCCAAAATCCCTTTTACATACACATACTAGCTGACTGATGTATGAATTGTAACTGTAGCAATATTGGTACTTTTTAAATATAAATGATCCCAAAAAGTTATCACATTGCAAAATAGTAATTTAGTCCAACTTCGACACTAATCTTATAACAGTTTAAGAACAGTAATTTGGTTGGACGTAGTAAATAATAACCATCAATGATAACTTACCGCATCAGCATTTACACCCAATTTAATGTATTTGCTGAACTGTCTCTTGAAGGAATCTTCATCATCTTGTTCAAGACTGCGCATGTATTCTGCTACATGTAGGCCAAAAATGTGTGCTCTAAACGAAAAATACAAATAGACGAAATTAAATAAAAAATATTATTTAGCTTAAATTTGCAAGATGGTACACAAATGATTGTTATACAGGGCGTATGTATGTAAATCACTCTTTTAACCATGTACTTTGCATTCAAAATTGGTGTTCCAATGTTTAACAATTGTTTTACTTAGTTACTTTACTAGATAGGCTTTAATTTCTGGTTTACAGAAAACTGGACATAAAATAAAGAAATTATAAATGAATGCATTATACATAATGTTGTGACTGACCACATGTAAAATTTTTGAGAGTTGATAGTTCAGTCTTCTTACACCCTAAAGTTATGCATGAAATAAGTGTCTACAAAACCGGTTCAAAAAAATTCATTAAATTTTTTTTGACAACCAATAGCCTTGAATGTTATTATGTTGCTCCAAAATGGCTGTCCAATTAATAGATGTCCTATCAATCAGAGGATGAATGGAGCCAGGTAACATTTATTTAAAAAATGATATTCTCACCTATGAACTTCAGCATTGAATTTCTTTGCTTCTGCATCATATCCTGGGAACCTCTTGATGGAGTGGGGAACATTTAGACCACCATCAACTGCACCCTTCATGGCTCCAAACACACGAGCACCAGTGGTGGTACGTGCTAGACCAACATCCAGGTAACATCTATAAAATATTGGATAATATAAAAATATGTATATCTAATTATAAATTAAAGGACATTTATAAAGCTTAAATATTTATCAGTTATATTACATTACAACATTCTTTGTAAGCATTGTACGTGCTTTCAGACCGCCCGTAATAAATTCATCATAATAAAAATAATGTTTTAGTTCTGAAACTTATGTCACAAACTACATATTTGCTGAATGAGAGTGCTAAATGCTACCTGCCCTTTACTTTTTAACATTTATCCAAGGATGCAGATAAGTGTCTCGGGATTAATTCCCAAGTGTGGTCAGCAAATATAAAACAAAACAATGTTTTTGACTATTTTATAAGCTGAAAAGATAAATGGCAAAATTATTTTAAATATAATACCTGAATGCACCTGGGCCATTGTCGACAGGTTCTACATTGTATTCATCACCAGTGACCTCAGTGGCACCAGTGTAAAGGGAGTCAAGTCCAAGCCTCTGTAGTAACCTTCTGGCCAGAAGCAGACCTGTGCAGTAGGCAGCCGCATAGTTTGTTAGACCAACCTACAACATCAATCTATTTAAGTTCATATTTGGGCTTTGAAACATTGAATTAAGGTTTAAATAGAATTGATCAGTATTGAACATATAACAACATGGGGTTATGCGGTTGTACAGTCGCTTCAGACCGCCCGTTCAAATTCATCACGCATGGTTTTTTCTTCAAGTTGCATAGACTGAGACAAAATCGGCCACCCTAATCTTAATATTGCTTAATCAACTTAAAGAATGTTTTACATGTTGCTTATAAGGTCTTGATTGCATTTCTGGTGGGATAACTTTAGGACTATAAAATTTGAGCCATCACTGAGGAAACCTTCCAGGATTAGGAGGCCATCCTAGACTGGTAGCCAGGGCAGACTTCCACTTTCCAAGTTTGGTGCAAAATGAGAATAATGCTTTATAATTACGTATATATACTGTTCATGTAATAAAAAATAGGATCACATACCTTGATGCCATATTTTGGCAGTTCATGGGAATATGCTGCACATACAATGTGGTCTCCTTCAATGCGGGAGTATGCAACCTGACAGGTTACATCCTTGTTAGACAGACGCACAATCAGACGATACTTGGGTGTGTTGTATTTGTTCTTATCCTGCAAATTAATTGAAATAGATAAGTTTACTGAATTCTTAGACTTCATGACAGGTAATTTAGAAAATTTCTTTTTGTAACGAACTAGTTACCTGAACAACAAGGCGTTTACGGGCATAGTAGTCAGTTTTACCTTCACGACGCCTCTTGAACTTAACTTGGTAACGCTTAAAGTACTGCTTATTCTTCACCACTTTCACAAAACCCTGTAAAAAGTACACTTACATGTGAAGACGGTTTGAAAATAGTTGCTTAGGTACTAGTGTGGATTATTTATATATCAGAGACACTTTAAAATCACGAGTGATGCATACGAAAACAAAACAGGGTAATGAAGTACACATAGAACATGGTACAACACGTCTGTAATGCATCTTCTGCAGCCTCAGATGACGCGCATGTGTCGGTGTTTCATCATAGATTTAGAGGTTATGATTGTATGTGTAAACCAACGAATCGTTATTAAAAATACACAATTACTCAAAGATATAGCAATAATACACAACTAACATTAACAGACAGTAGTACCAAAGCAGAAATTAGGACTTTCAGTGACGACACGAAAGGTGCATCGACATTTATTTACATCATCACATATCAATACGTTATAATCTTTATCTTAAAATAATGGCGTATTAGTTCACTTGAAAGATATAAACAAATTTTTTAGCTCCAAGACATTACTCACCATTTTATTAAATTTATTTTATACGTACACACTCGGTGTATCCCTCAATAGAGACCACCGGAAAAGAAAGATATTTTTTATAGAAATGACAGCTTATTAGTAGGTATTGCCATACTGAAAATGCTAAATAAAACTAAAGGTATGGTCAAACCTGCGCGTCACCGTCAGTAATAGTACGGTCATGCCTATGCGTCAGCGACTCGAGACAACGCCAATATAGGCGTATACACCTGCGCGATTGCGATGCGAAACGTGAACTTGAGTTTCTTGCCGGAGTGTTCTCAGTTTAAGTGTATTCCGAACCGGTGGTAAATTCAACTGTATGTATCAATGTAACGTTCATAAGTGCCTTACTAGGGCCTAAACTGAATAAATGACTTTTTGATTTTGAACTCCAATTAAGCTACGCGCAGTACTGCGAATAATATGAATAAATTTGAAATTCCGTTGAGCATGTTGAATTGATATTATAAGTCAAAATATATATAAACTACGGGCAAAAAATCTCTATAAACTGAGCATCAGTCGTCTGTGGACAACAATGTGCTAGCCAAAACGAACTCTACGGTGCTAGCTTACGCAATACCTTCTATGTGAGTCAACTCGTAAATTTTACCGAATCTAATAATAGCTTCTCTTGAATTTTGAAGCTGAACCATAATTTTAATAAATCAAAAAGAAACCATTACCTGGCAACAAATACTTTCGATCAATTTTATATTTTTTTATGGTTGGTAGCTCCAAGTAGTAGTGACAAATTCTTCGTTATGGCTTCCTCCTATTCATATCCTGAATTATTTTTGGCGGGTTTTATATTCACCTTGCCTTTTTTGTACGAAAAGAGTAATGTTTTTCGATACTATTTAAAGTTTTTCCTTTATTATGCGTATGTATTAATTACGTGTACCGTGTTATTACCCGTAGTGCTATTATATCCGCGCGATGTTACAAATCTAATGTGAGATATCGATTAATTTTTTTTTCTTTATGGTTCAGTATTTCAATTACTTATGCTGCCTAAAATTCTTTTAGTAAAACTGAGTTTTTTTCTGTGACAGAGTTGCTTCCAGATTTTGTCGTTACGCATCGTATGTAGTGGGTATAGAATGGGAGTTGCGCGGTTTGGAGCACTGGGACAACGAGCAGTGTTACATCGTGATATCGAATCACCAAAGTTCCCTCGATATATTAGGTAAACATTTATTAAATATTTTCATCTACTATTAATTGACAATTGTAGTTAAGTATAATATTTTGTTTTTTTTTTAAATACAGGTATATAAAAAAAAACAAAATATTAAAAAGTTCAAAAACTATTATGTATTACTATTTTTATAAAGCTAGTCCGTGTAAGGGCACCGTTCACTGTAACAGCACGGCTACGCCTCGGCATTTACCTTGTCATGCAAGTGAGGCCTTTAAATTGTATGCGTTAAAGTAAATTTTATTAAATAGTGGACGCCTCGCAGCAAGCGCGCTTGCCGCTACAAGCCTCTAGTCCTGCTGACCACTCGCTTCCAACGAGCGGTCCGCTCCCTTGTTGCGTGACGCCAGCAAGCGGTATCTTGCCTCTCATCGCTCACTTTGTCAGCACCGCTCCATCGCAGCAGCAACCCGGCACCACCTCAACTCAATCCAACCACTAGTTGCCAGCGCGCCGCCTGCGAGGTGGCAGCAAGTGGGTTGGATTGAGTTGAGACAGTGCGGGGCCGTTGCTGCGACGGAGCGGTGCTGACATAGTGGGCGATGACCTTAAGGGTTTAAATGCAGATCGCATAATCAAATCCAACATGAATACCAGTAAACAAATACTTAATTCTTATATTTCGATCTTGTATTTTGTGATATTTCAGGAATGTTTGAGATGTGGCCTCGTATGAAGCGCTGTACGGTAGTGGCGAAGAGGCCGCTTATGTTCACCGGAGCATTTGGGTTTGGTGCTTGGCTCTCAGGACTCGTATTCATAGATAGATTAAAAACAGATAGAGCAAGGCAACTTATGAAGGCTGCAACTCAAAAAGTTATAAATGAGAAGGTACTTATGGTTCAGTAGGTATGTAGGTATTCATATAATAGACATAACAGCGAGTACCCATCATTGAGATATATACATTAAGTCGATGGTACACATGCACTGTTGGGACATACCTTATCTATTAGTCTTTCTACTACACATAGTTTATCTTTTATATTTGTGTGTGAAAATATATTTATAACTTTCCAGACAAAGTTATGGGTATTTCCTGAAGGTGCCAGATACAATAAGGGCACTATACAGTCCTTCAAAAAAGGCGCATTTTATCTAGCTATTGATGCGCAGATTCCTATAATGCCTGTTGTATTCAGCCAATATTACTTCCTTGACAGTGAGACCAAAACATTTGAACCAGGTATTTGATTAATTATATTTTATAGTGGGTAATTATTTTAGAGTCGGGCAAACGAAAGAAAAGACCGTAAAAGCGCGGCAAATTTTAAAAATATCAGCATAGCAACCTCAAAATTAGTATAACATTTGAAGGAAAAAAAGAAAGAGTAAATTTCCGCTCTGTTTTGCATTGCTACATAAAAAAGTTTGCAAATAATTCGAGTGTCTAATGAGGAGTTTTCTTATGATATGTCCTCTATGCTCAAAAAACCTGCTATTGATAATTCGAACCAATTTGAATCTTAAGTGCACGATTTGACAGCTATTTTGAGTATAGAGGTATCATTAGAAATCTCCTCATTTCGTTTGCCAGACTTAAGCATACTAATTTTTGAATAATGATCTTTCTTTGCCAAATACGAGGATACGGAAGTGTGGTATTTGTACTTCCGTATGCGTGCTTGGCTTGAGTGTCCAAAGACAAAAGTCATCAACGACCAATAGAATGCGTTAATTTTCGCGCTCAAAATTGCGATTATTTAAAATACGAAGTTCATAAACAACGCTGTTACTGCCAGTTGCTGCTTTCAATGGGGTTGGAAGTGTGTATGTATCTATCTACATTCTGTTTTCAGTTTGTAACTACTTTATCACTGCAATAATACTTGTATTATGCACATAATTTGTGTAACAGTAACCCTCGCCGACATGAACTTACCAAGGAGACAAATATCAGTACAATATAATGATTTCTGTCTGATAGTTGGTAAAATATAGTTGAATGAATCTTGTGGAATAGGTTTAAATTTTAGATAGCTTTAGAAACCCATTATTATTTATTAATAAACCGGCCAAATGCATGAAGGATTTATTATTTTGCGTTCTATATTCATAATTGTATGTAATATAGTAGGTACCTACTCAATATTACACCAACAAACTCGCTAATTCATTTATGCCTTTGTCTGTTTAAGTATTTGGTCGACTTTAAATAGGTCTTGTGATCTAGAAGACTGGTTGGATATGATAATTTTCCTTACGTAATGATATCGGAACCCTCCATGCATCCTACGTAAACTAGGTATACGATTTGTTTTCTTAAATGGTTTAATCTACGTTCCAGGTAAAGTTGTAATCACTACGTTACCCCCAATTCCAACTAAGGGTATGACCCGTGATGATTTAGAGGTACTCTCTGAAATGGCTCGCCAGCAAATGATTGAAGTTTTCAATGAAAGCTCTAAGGATCTCGTAGTACAGAAGAAAATTGCTATTTAAAAAAATACGAAGAGTATTTTTAAGCTTTAGTATTTTTTCCCACAATCAACAAATAAACATTGTTATTGTTAATTTAGTCATAAACCTGAAACTATACTTTTTCTAGTCATGTCATCCCAGTTGTTCTTTTATGTAGTTTTATATTATTATTTAGTTGTAAGCTAAATGTATTTATGTTACTCATTATAGGTAAGTTGAAGGAGTTAGAAGGATATCAGTATGAAAAAAAAAACAGTGTAAATTAATTAGTATAATATAAACTATAATAAGTAACTAGTCACGCAATTAAAACGCTATTATCACAGTCTAGAGCAAAACACTGTGCTATTAATTCAATTCAAATTTTCTTTATTAGATTACAAGTTTGTAAATTACAGAGGTTGGGACTCCCCTTTTAAGTTTATAAAACCTGTGTTAGGGGAGACCCGCTCTTCCGAATTTCATTGTATTACACTTGTACTGAAATAAATAATAATACTTAAATTTACAAAAATAATGCAGGCGATTTTAAATGAGTAGTGTATTCGTGAGTGGGTGGAGGGTGTATATGGATCTTGTGAGTGTATGTGTGCGAGTGTTTGAGGATGTGGTGATGCGTAGATGATGTGGAAGGGTGTGTAGGTGAGTGTTTGTAGGTATGTGAGTATAATATTGCATATTTATATATAATCAATCAATTCTTATTGGACTTTGGATATTTTGCGTACTTTCTTTTAGGGGGAAGTACGTGCCCACCCCAGGTTGTTGCTACATTCCAAAATCGATAGCCGAAGTAAATAATCCTAAATTCAGTCAGAACGGAAATCTGTTCGCCTTAATAGACTCATTCAAATAGTTGAAGCGAGGAGAACGTCGCACTTTAGTGTATTTTATTATGATAAAGGCGATATTAGCTAGTTCTTTTTTTTCTTTGTATAGGTTTGTCCATACTTTCTCCATGGTCAATGTGGCCTAAGGTGGTAAGCAATCAAAGCCACAGATGGGTACCTACCTACTGGCTCTCAGATGGAGCTATCGGAACATACCGGCGCAGGTGCTTGGAGACAGATTTTTACTTGAATGTGGATTTTTTTCTGGACGTGACGTGGTGTAGTATATGTGAATACGTCCGACAGTACCTACAACTTTTAGTACAAATTATCAGGACGTGTGTAACTTGTCGCTGACATTACGATGCGTGGGATATGTACAATAAATTATGCTATAACTTAAGATTGACGTAGGTACTTACTTTAGTAGAATATTAAAAATACAATTAAATTAATGTTATTGTGGCTATAAGCCAATGGGTGAAATGTAATGCATTATTTTTATAATTTTAGGCTGTGTAAAAATTATGATATTAAAAGTGTCTTGAATTGCGAGGTTGTGAGGTTGAATGTTTGAGTGACAGTTGTTGTTATTTTTATGAACACAATATGTACCTATAGGTACAAAAATCTCCCGGTTCTGTAAAATCTTGTCCATGAAGTGTGACAATTTTACTGAACTAGAATAATATAAATGGCAAATTGAATGTATGCGCGTGACAAGAGTTTCACTCGAGAGAGTCACGACTCACGCTATAGATATAATAGGTAGGCATTAGTAGAGTGATAAGTAGCGTTTAAAATTACCTTGTGCGAAGCGTGAGCAGTTTGCATATAGATAGATGAATTCATAGATACATCGTTAACTTTTTTTAATACTACTACATAAGGCAGCAAACTACCCGGCCCGCTTACGCACGTAGCCTAGGGACGCAACACCAGCCCCCCAAGACAAGATGGTTGTCGACAATCGTCTTCGTTAGTAAACGATCAACCTTTGTATGGGAGTGACATAAGAGATTGTTAAAAATCACGTGATATTCCCATTTGAAATGTCAATCCCATACAAAGGTTGATCGTTTACTAACGAAGACGATTGTCGACAACCATCTTGTCTAGGGGCCCAGGGGTATAACTCACCGCGTTGCCGACCTTGCAGTAATCTCTTCACACCTTTTTTTAAGAACCTCATGCTCCTTTGGTAAAACCACGGCGGGTTCACTAGTGATTTACTAGCCTCAGATTCAAAAATACCTATATTTGTTAAAGCTAAAAGACTTGTGTCACGCACCTCACATAGGTACCTACTCTAAAACAACACTCTTCTAATATTCTAGCTGTATAACCGTAACCAATTTAATTGTCACTATAGGGCCGTAACCCGAGTGTAAAGTTTGCAAAGAATTAACGTAACTATCGCGTTTGTGTTCTTTATATTTGTACAAGTACCTACTAAAAACGCAAACGCGATACTTAGTCAAGTTAATTCTTTGCAAGCTTTACACTCGGGGTACAGATTTTTCAATCACCGATTTAACTATTCCTGCCGATACAAAAAATTTTCTAATTTCAAATTAAGGTAGGTATCACATTATGTTTATCTGGCCACTGAAAAATCAGGCCGTAGTGTAAAATTTCAAAACATTTTGGTCGCTTTATTTCCAGACGCTAAGCAAGCGACTATCGCTTCAACTGGTCCGTGTATATATTCTTTGCACTTGTGCGGTCACTGATGCGGTGATGCCCATTTTCACTAACCAACGCGAACGCCTCACTTAGGACTCGTATGAAAAGCTGTCATTTAGAATGGCGATGTCAGTGGCAGCGCGGGCGCTAGACCAAACGTAAGGACCAAACCTGAACGTCAGCGACATCACTTTGCGAGGCCTCTTTCATTTGCCAGTCAGACAGAAAGAAAATTAACCTTATCTTTTTTTATACGACCATAGTCGGTAAACAAGCCGACGGTCCGCCTGATGGTAAGCGGTTATAGACGAACTTTTCGGCTTTTAGCCACACTGAATTTTTTCAAGCTAAAAGATCTTTTTAGCTGACATCAGCCGTTTCTTCAATTGAGATAGTAGGGACCTATCTCTTAAATTGGCTCATCGTGTTTCAGTGGGTCAGAAACTTCTCTCAGCAGAAGATTTATAGTGCGTGCCACTAAAGATGAGACTTGTTTTGTGTCTGATGTCGTTTATGACTTTTTTAGCGGTTGAGGTCTGCGGTGGGAAGAGACCGGGCGTCATTATACCTAAGGCGCCGCCACTGGATAGGAGTCTCCCTTTCTGTCCTCTGTACTCCTAAGTTAGCACAGAATAAATAAATAAATAATAGTAGAAGTACGTTAGGCATATCTTGAATGGTTGGTGAAAATGGGTATGAGTGTATTAGTTACTACCCACCATATTTATAACAATGCATAATTTTTACCTTCTTTTTCCAAAATGGTAGAAATTATACGCAAAATATATTTTTTAAATCGCGAGTAATATTACACATAATTAATAATAATTTAAAAACGACTTCCACATTTTATTGTCTTTCCATATTGTTCTTCTTCCAAATGCGTCATATAATATCTAATGGTATTGCAGTGTTTTAGTCACATACATATCTTTACAATCTCACAAAGGTGGTATATAAAGGTGATATATGTAATTTATTATAATTATAGCTTCCGCCCTATAGTATTTGTACCAATTTTTCTGTGGAATCCTTGACTTTAAAAAAGTTAAACAATAAATCCACTGTACTTTGTGAAATATACCTTGATAAATCCAGACTGACCAATCAGATTATCAAATATACAGTAGGTAATTTAATATTAAATGTATTTTCATTGGTCAAATTGAATTAACGGCGTTCTGATCGCAATAATCTGTAAGAAGATATATTTCACAAAGTTACCAAGATAAGCAAGACCATAAATACGATAGAGGATTTTTTTACATACATACTACGTACTTAGAGATGCATAAAGAAAAATAAGAATGTTGGTAGAGAAAACAAATTAAAACCTGCAAATATATCTATAATTGTTCACTATAACAACATTCATTTATAATGTTCTACAATTTTTTATTGCAAACTTGTAGCTTGTAGCAAATTTTTGCCCATAATAAATACTCATTATAAATATGTTTTCGTTTTATTTCAGTTATGAAATCTAATCATTCCAACTTTCCCCCCATCCTTCGACTTCGTCGACAGCATCATTCGGTACAAAGTTTAATTTGCTACTGAGACCTTGAGTTTTATCATTTTGAGCAACAGTCACTACAGTAGGTTTCTCAATAACAGGTGTCATGTCAGCAAAAAAGTCAAATTCTTCAGAATTTTTCTTGCTGAAATCAAACTTTTGATTTTTTATGTCTAATTCTGATATGTCGACTATATTTTTCTTTGCTGCAATTGCAGCATTTTGTAATAGTGTTGTTCGCGCTAATGGAGTATCTTTGAGTTGAGGTAAAGTAGATTCATGTTTTGTCAAATCATCATCTATAAATTCATTGTAAACATGCTGATCTTTGACAATGCTTTCGCTTATGCTCGGGACAGATTGTTTTGATGTCAACTGTCTATTACTATTTTCCCAATCACTCCAATCATCTTCACTCTCCTCTTTATTTGTCTTCAGTTTCGATATATTCACTTCATCTTCTAATGATTCACCGCCAACTGGGGATGGTCTCTCATTTAATGTTATCTCTTTTTCAAATGCCAACAACGTATTCTGATCAAATATATCTTCAGAGCATGGTAAGTCTTTCAAGGTTTTTGAAAGGAAACCGACATTTTCAGATAATTTATTTGGTGCTGGTAACAATGGTCTTGATTTTGAATTTGGTCTTCCATCTGTGAAGAATTTTGATCTCTTGCTTCCAATGACAGTATCGGCTCCCAAAATTGGTACTAATTCACTCAAGCATATTAAAGTTGATGCCACTAAGTTATCATCTGTATCTTTGATGCCAAGCAGCAACTACAAAAATAAAAGTATAATACTATTAGATGGTTATATGTATTTACAACAAAATAAAATAATTGGACTGTTATACAAAAAACTAAAAACCTACTTCAAAGTACACTAAGAAGTAATCAAATCCTGATCTGCAGGTCGATTGTCAAATGCTCTCGTTTTCGTGAAACCGATAGCGAGGCTCTCGTAAGTTGTTATAATTTTGATTTTGTGTAACTTTTACGCCAAAATAGTCGCCGGCTTCATTTGAAATAAGTTAATTGTAATAGTTTTCAATTTTGCTATCATTTGTGTTACGTAATACCCAAATTATAAAAAGTTTTGAGAGCCTCGCTATCGGTTTCCTGATAACGAGAGCATTTGACAATGGGACGAAACGGGAAGTGTACCCTTTCAAATACAAAAAGACTTTTCCAAATCGGTTAATAAATGACGGAGCTATGAGGTAACAAATATAAAAAAAAAATACAATCGAATTGAGAACCTCCTCCTTTTTTGAAGTCGGTTAAAAATTGAATAAAGAGAATTATATCCTTTTTTATATTATAAAAGTATGTCTTTCTATTTTTTACCATGGTAAGTGATGATGTAGCCGAAGGTGGTAAGCACACAAAGCCTAGAAATAACTGGCTCGCAAGTGCAGCTGTCGGAATACACCGATAGGCGCTTGGCGACAGATTTTCAATTTGAGGGTGTTAGTCAGCCAGGTGGGTATTACAAACTTACCCTACCACCGTGCGTCCTCACGATATTTTCCTTCGCCGAAAGCTCAAGGTCATTGTAGGATTTGAACCTGGGACCTTGGTCTCGTCATCCAACGTCACTACCACCGAGTTATCGTCGTCTTTTTTCGAAGATTTGCAAAAAAATTATAAAATCCCACCAAATACATAAATGTAAAAACAAATCAAGTACTAAGCCATTGAAGTTTTCTTTAAAGAAACCTAATTTAGAACCTTAACTAAAGTAGTTGTTAAATATCCTGTGACCCAAAGGTTGTCTGGAAGAAATCGCTTAAGCGATAAGACCGCCTGTTTTGTATCACTTCCTCTTGTATTTGTTTTCCTTCTTTTTGTGTACTGTTTTTGTGGTGTACAAATAAAGTATATTTATGTTATGTAGTTTTCAAATAGCATGAGTTTGGTGACATGTGTATTTTATTAGATTTCTCAATGGTTAATGTTCATTTCGATATAATAAAGGAATACTGTGATAGAGCGAGGATTCATATAATATTATGAGTTATGTTTCAGAGTAATCAAATGGAATTTCACTAGATATTGAGAGCCAGTTCTTTCTAGGCTTTGTGTGCTTACCACCTTCGGCCGCATCATCACTTACCATGGTGAGATTGCGGTCAAACACAGGCCTATAAACAGCAAAAAAAATAATTAAAAAATATAGAGTATAGTATGTTTAAACCATAGTTGATGAAGATTAAGAGGCAAGGATGGCTGCAAGAAATTTGCAAAATTGGTTTTTAACATATCTATTGCTGTCGCGCTGTGCCCGAGCTATCCCGCTCGTGGGCGATAGAGACAACTACAGCTTGGACCGATT
Organism: Polyploca ridens; assembly: GCA_951394255.1. Classification (NCBI taxonomy): domain Eukaryota; kingdom Metazoa; phylum Arthropoda; class Insecta; order Lepidoptera; family Drepanidae; genus Polyploca; species Polyploca ridens. The sequence continues at coordinate 4,903,000 of OX596248.1, forward strand.
ATACCTATTTAAATTAGACGAAATCGCTATTTCGTAACCCCCGGTTTTCTCCTCAAAACTGGATCGATTTAAAAAAAAAAAACAAGAATCATAATATGAAGGGCTTTGGCTATGTCTGTCGGTTTTCCTTTTTTTACATCCGAAGGGGATGAAGACTACATCAGGTACAGACTCTCTATAAAAAGTTTCAGCTCAAAATATATTACTCAAAAATTCAAACCAAATTAATGAATTCAAGTTTATTGAATTAAAATCATAACCAACATGGCACCGGTCAATGAGGATCATTATCAATTTGCGTCCCTTGCTAATATTAATATAAAATTTTATCTTCCGCGATCTGTGCGGCTAGTACCAAAAGAGTGGATTACTGTAATGTATATGTCACCGTATTTTTGTGAAAACCGTTAGTTTATAATCTACCTAGCGAGATTGTAAACATATGTCACCGTATTTTTGTGAAAACCGTTAGTTTATAATCTACCTAGCGAGATTGTAAACTCCCCGATAAATTGTGAACTGTACCACACTGCTCACAATCTTACGTATTTATTTTCGATAGTTTATAATCTATCCGCAACAAACCGTTATATTGTGAACTGGCATTATACTTCAACCCGACGGAATGCTCTTTGCGCGCTGATTGGTTGAACGTCATGTGTCCCGCGCCGCCATCTTTACCTAGCTGTCATTTGTTATCAACGAACGTAAACATATTTTTTGGGTTTATAATAGATTTTGAGTTTAAAATAAGTGAAAGTTATCATGAAGTTACAATTATTTGTGAAAATAAACTAGGATAGGACTAGCCGAACATTACCTGAGTTATACTTTTCATGTTTTAATATAATTTCTCGTGTAAGTCAAATGTTTTGATTATATTTGTGAAACTATATCCAATTAAAAATGTCGGATATTGATTCTAGTATTCTACAAAACGAACTGACCAATCAGGGACGGTTCACAATATTTCGACTGATAAAATCGTATAGATTGTGAACCCTGTCGGCAAGTGCAGGTTCGTTTTGCAATATGACGGTTTGACATGGATAAATTATAAACTATCGGAAATGAATACGTAATATTGTAAGCAGTTTGGTACGGTTCACAATTTATCGGGGAGTTTACAATCTCGCTAGGTAGATTATAAACTAACGGTTTTCACAAAAATACGGTGACATATATACACTTTCCGTTGCACCCTGTATATTCGTCAATTTAGTTTGCTGGAAAATGGTAAGTTTTTGTGATTTTAAAAGGCTCCTGATTCTTATAATAATTAATTTATGGAGAAAAATACAACCGCGGGACATACAGTGGTACCTACCTATATATTGCATGGTAAAATAATCATTACTCTAGTGTCATTATCCAGAGAGGAAACTAAGGATTACGTTTGTATGGAACAAACGCCACCAGCATTTCCTCTTAAGAACTAAAGATGGTTTTTTACATTTATGTTTTTGTGGAGTTTATTAGCTAAAATAAAATCTAGCAATACCTCAGGTAGAATATGCTGGCAAAGTTCTTCATGAGAAAAAACATGAACAAACTTGGAAAAGTGTGTTAACAGCAGCATTCTAATTTGGCTGTCTCGAACTCCAAATAACTGCATTAATCTAGGTTTTATATGTTCTTTAAACACACCTAAACTGAAAAAGCCTGTGACCTCTCCATTGTGGGAACGCTCTGAAAGTATAGAACAGTTCTTGTAAGTGTCATATTTGTTATCAATATGTATACCCACTTAATATAATAAATAATATCAAGCAATTACCATTTTTAGGTTTAAGGATGAAGGGTATAACATCTTTTCTTGCCGTCTGATCTAACATGGTCAGTCTAGATAGCAATAATCCACTCAATTGCTTGGCCACTGTTTCTTCATCATAACATTGTAAACTATCCAAGATATTAGAAAAAAATACACATTTTTCATCCTCTGATTTCAGAGGAAGAAAATTGAGAAACTTATAAATTGTTATAAATTCATGATTAAAGAAATTATGTTGAAGTACTTCTGAAAGGTTTGGTCTATTTGATGGATCATGATGTTGTAAATAACTTTTGCAATACTTCTTAAATTCCTTTAAATGTGGTACTTCATCTGAAAGAGATATTATATTATATATTTGGGAATAATACAACATATTTGTATGGATAATGAAAAAATTATAACATTACCATCATTTCGTCCTTTGAAAACATCATCAACTAACACAGCAAAACTGTATTGGTCTACTTTTGTAGTTATTTCATATGAATCTTCACTTGGATCAACTGCTTTATCATACCTATGTATTATAACATATTCAATTTACAAAATTTTATGTAATAAATCCATTTACTATATCAAAACTAAAGTTACCTGTGTATTCGAGCATGTTTTAAATATCCTGTAGTGAGTTCACTAAATTGACATAAGTATTGCATACCACCAAGTTTCCACTGTCCATCTCCTGTGACATATATAGCTGATATGCTAACATTATTGTGAGACATGCTGGCCTGTAAATAAAGGTTATATTTGCTGTTATAGTGTATTTGATTTTCAAAGTAATTAGTGTTGCACTTTGAATATAATAATACCCTGGGACTTTCTTCAGACACCACCATCAAATCCTAAGGAAAGCAGAAATTGTTTCTACAATGGGAACTAAATAACTGATATTATGTACTACCTTTTAAAATATAAACATATATGGAATAATTACACCCAGACTCAACATAGAGAACCACTCAACAGAATTAACCAACTACCTAAACCAGGGGTCGGCAACCTGCGGCTCTTTCGATGTAAAGTTGCTGCACTTCAGATCCATAGGCAAAAATAAATAAATATCAAAACCCTTTAAAATATTGCAATTGGTCCATTTGGAGTGTTGACGATGTGACATATTCTTACGAGCAAGGTTTTCATGCATGTATAAAATTATATAAAACAGTTTTTAAACAGCCACAAAAAAAAATGTCTCTTTAAAAACTGGGAAATTTCATAAACTGTAAGTTTTGGCTCTTCCATCTCAAAAGGTTGCCAACCCCTGACCTACACCAATCGCCCCATCAAATCAAACTGTTGCAGCCTGCTGCTCCCTCTTGGCAATGCTAATATATTCGTTAAAATCGTGGGACGGAAGCTAGTATGTGTAGTGCTCCTCTGTTTCTTAATCACATGACATTGCCATGTTTAGGGCAGAGACAATAAGTAGGTCATAACGTTTAATATGATATTAAGAGGAAAGGATGGCTGCATGAAATTTGAAAAATAGGTATTTAACAAATCTATTGCTGTCGCGCTGTTGCTGGGATATAAATGTATGAGGGACGATAGAGACAACAACAGCTTGGATCGATTATACCTATTTAAAATAGACGAAATCGCTATTTCGTAATCCCGAGTTTCCTCCTCCAATATTGGATCGTTTTTTTTTATTTTTTTAAGAATATAATAAGAAGGGCTTTGGCTATGTCTGTCGGTTTTCCTTTTATTTTTTATGTTTGTCAAATTTGTTTGCTGGACGTCTGATAAGGGCAGTAAAAATGGTCAGTTTTTGTCATTTTAGAAGGCTCCTAATTCTTATAATAATTAATTTATGGAGAAAAACACAACCGAGAGACATACAGTGGTACCTACAGATTGCATGGTAAAATAATCATAGCTCTAGTGTCATTATCCAGAGAGGAAACTGAGGATTACGTTTGTATGGAACAAACGCCACCAGCGTTTCCTCTTAATACTACACACAAATATTTAAAGATGCTTTTCCTCTTAAAATTATTTTATTTAACTGTATGTCCAAGATAACTAAGCAATTAAAATGGTAAATGGCACATTTCCTTATGCAGTATGTAAGAGCACACATACAAAGTTCAGGTGAATCCTAACATTTATGATAAAAACTATAATTCTATCTATTGCTAATCTATTCAGGTTTTTCTTTTCCATTGGGCACTTTGGGCATGTGCTCAGAGCCCCGTGATTGTTGGGGGCCCCCTAGTTCCTGCCTGATTACCAGCCAATAACAAATATAATTGATAAACATATTTATGTGCTCAAAGAAATAGACTTTAAAAAATGTATTGATGAATTTTCTTATCTCAAAGCTAAGAGTAGGTACCTCTTCAATCAACTTACATTAGTAATATATTTGTGAATAGTATAATACTATAGTGAATGATAAAAGAGCTGTTTTTCTGGATTGTATGTCTTTACCTATTGATTTAATGTGATTGTAAAGAAATAAAACAGTATGATCAATCTACTAGAATGTTGCCATTTGCCTATTTTAATAGTCCTCTGCCATAGTTATAGGGTCCTAGTGCCCAGGGTGTCCAATAAGTTAAAGACGGCCTTGATTCTACATACATTCATGATATACAGGGTGTTGTTTTGGTCGGCGACAAGCGACCCAGGAGCGGTAGTACAAAATATATATTCCCCAAAAATGGACATAATTCCATTAAATACTGTAAATATGTTGAGAAATACCTTATTCAATTTGAAATAAAATTACCACAAAGTATGGTTACTAGGCACGTGCACAGACTAGAGCTAGGCACAAGCCGCCATCGCCCCACCCCTTTACTCCCTCGTACTCCCGTTGAGTATTATGTCTACACTTTAGCTTATTACATGATTTTCAAAATTTTAATTTTTTTATTTTTATTATTAAAAAAAAAAAAGTATTTTTTTTATATTTTTTTTGGCACCAGTATCATTTGTATTATCGACCCTGAGTCGCTCGTCGCTGACCAAAACAACAACCTGTATAATGATAATCTTACATAGGTAGTCATAGCCAAAAGTAAAGGTATTAACCTGATCATGGAGAAACACCAAAGCTCTTAATATATTGTTGAGGCCAATACATATTTGCAATGGTGTCAGTGACTTTAGTACTTGTGAGAGTGGTTGAACAAACTCCGTGGCCAAATGCAATGTTGATCTCTGTTGCCATGCTGATATATATCGCACAATGCATGGGTGGCGATACTTCAACAGGTTCTATAAACAAAGTTTAATGTACATAATTTAATACATTACAAATGTATATAAAGTAAGGTATAGCAGGCATTCTTCATGACTTACGTTCGAGAACTTCTCTAAAGGTGTAGACACAGCCCACAAAGGTCCGACAGCTGCTTCTCCTTTAAAAACTGACACAGAACCATCGCTCTTCAAGCTAAAATATCTACAACTGTCGTTTATAGTAGCTTGATAATGGCACCAAAAATCGGTTATCTCAACTGCTTTATCTTCGATTTCCAATCCACTTAGTTGAGAACTTTCGTTTCCCATCATAATAAAGTAATCCTAGTTTATTATGAAACAGTCATGCTTGTTAGCATACGTAGCAAAGCAAACGTAGAAAGCAATGATTAGCAAAGAGAATATCTGAATACAATATAATTTTAACGTGTATCTTTTGATTTTATTGAATAATAAAACAAGTTATCAACCAACACACACACACACACACACACCTGACACCTGTTTTTTTTTTTTTGGGATTTTATGGCCTACTTGACACCTGTTTTTTTTTTTTTTTTTTTGGGATTTTATGGCCTGGTTACTAAGACCTTTAAGCCACGACTTTATTATTCCGGAACCACTTTTCAGATTTTGTATTTTCAGTTTTATAATTTTACCACCGTATTTTTAATGTATTTAAATATTGGTTTATAAGTTTTAATGTCTTTTAATAGTTCTTTAAGCGGCGGCGGGCGGGAAGAAAAATCACTATAATTATTTTGCCACACTTCACTTAGTTCACTCGCGAGTACCAATCTGTCAATAAGGAACTTTTGACAGCTGAATATAATGTGGTCCACTCAAAGAGTATAGTAACTATACCAAAAGGAAAAGAGAGGTAAGTCGACCTCAAAAAACGGCCACGAAGAAAGTGGTGCCTCTATGAAACTTTATCAGAACTAAAGATGTGGAGATATATATACCTAGTTATATTGAATATAGATGTACATTATATGTACGCACGTACATATAATCTACCGCTGTATTTTTCGATTGAAATGGGAGTGTACTGGAAGACGATCTTACACCTGCAGCCAGATTTGCATTTAAAATAGAAAACAAAATAATACCATTGAGACCCAACTGCCATAGCAGAATGATTCTAAATTTACTGATAATAAAAACAATGAAATGCAATTTAATCAGGCTGGTGGTGTCTGATTGCCTATAAATTTATAATAATAAAACCAAATCATTAAAATTACTTGTTTTATTATTCATTTAGGCATAAATCAATCAATAATCGGTTTACCAAGTACACTATTTTTGACATCAAAATAAGTATAAGTAGCTTAGACAGGGTTGCGCAAAATACATAGTTTGCTTTATGTATGTATAGTTATAATACCAATTACTTTCTTGCAAGTATTTGAAATATAAATTAAAAAGTACAGTATTTTAACCTTTTGTATTTGAAATTAAATTAATCAAAGATTAAATACATTCATCGCAATAAATTGCCATATAATCTAGGACAGTAGTTCCCAAAGGTCGCGGCCCATTAGTGGGTCACAAGCGAATATTGAGTGGGCCCTGAAAACTCCTTCATTCTTATAGTTATGCCTCATTTTCCTTCATGAAAAACAAGAAGTGAGTCCCGAATTTGGAAGTTCTTGTCAGGTGTGTCGCGGTTCAATGAACTTTGGGAACTACTGATCTAGGAACGTCTATAACTAGCACATTTGAAATGATCATATTTCTTAGGTAGATTTAGAATACAGCACAAGTAATTACTAGGTACAGACAGAGCCCGATATCAGAAAACTTTACAGGCCTCCAATTAGACACATTTTTCTATGTTATGATGTACAGAGTTGACATTTTTTAGATCAAATTACTTTTCATTATCAATAATAGGATCAAATAAATATTAAATGTAACTGAACCATCAAACATGAACACCGAATTATATTACACATAAAAGTATCTATATTTGAAGCTATTATATTACTTTTTTGGTTTTGTTTTATGTTTTAAATAGTATGAAAGGGCTGCTAATTTTCTTTGGTCTTCACCATCGTAATTAATTTTGCCTGATAAAATTCGGTTAACACTTTTGCACCAACTATATACTAATACATTAGTTGAAACGTCTGTAAAGCAATTTGTTACCTTTTGTTTATGTTTTATACATTTTAAATAAGTAAAGTCAGACATTATATCAAGAAGACATTTTGTTCTTTCTTTAAAACCTGGCAATTGGACATCATGTTTTAAAAAATTGGATACCACATCTTGAATATGACTAAAAGATACACATAAATTTTTAGTAGGATATAACAACCAAGTCTTGTATTTATTATACTCTTTTAACATAATGAATTCGTTTCCTGGTTCGTTTTTACTGCCACATAGATCAAGCTTACATTTTTTGCACCCTTTTACCAATTTTAATAACTTTGTTAGTACCCATCCGCAGACATAATTTCTTTGGAAGCTGCCAGGAGTTTCGGTTGTGTCTCTGCTTAATTCGAGTGGCTCACCAATATGTATATTTCTATATTTAAAAGGTTCGTTCATTTCATTTTTTTCAGTTATAAAAAACTGCAGTGATTGTAGACACGAATTTGTGTCCTCTTCACAATTTGCACGAGGTGAATGGTGAGCACTGAAATTGTTAAGGAGCAATGTTTTATATGCTCCTTCAAAGCCAACACAATTTGGCGAGACATTGCGAGCACCCATACTCCTGACATTTCCAAAGAAATTTTCCAGAGGATCCTGGTTGCAGTTGCGAGTCAGGAAACAATCTTGTGAGTATTTCTCATTTAGAGTTTTCCACAAAAGTTGGTATCCTTCTATGGTTTTAATCCAATTTTTTATTGATGGCACTTGTTTTTTTATTTTGCTCACTCTATCAACATAGGAAACAGAACTTAGGAAGCTTTTAGCATCATTCCACAGTTTGTGATGTGGAGAGTTCTTTTTTACAGCTCCTGTGTAAATTTTGCCATTTTTGATATTAAAAGTACCACCATTCAGGCTATCAAAAAGCTTGTCAACAAGTTGTATTAGTGGTATTATTTTTTCCATTTCTTTTGGAACATCACCCCTGGCCGATAAATGTTTTATACCAACAGCTACACTGTGGCTAAATATTTGTGCAGCTGGCTTGACCCGCATTTTATTAACTTTTTCGGGGAGTACATGCTCCTCTGTCAGCTTATGCATCAATCGGAGCTCACCATAACACTTATCAGCTTCATAGAGAATTTTAAAATATTCCCATTTTACTGTAACCTCCTCTTTTGAAATTGGATCAATAAATACCAAATCTTTATTCAATAAATTATTCCTCAGACCCTTTAAAAGATGGGGCACATCATACAGTGGTATTATTTGCTTACCACCAACCGTAAAAACATTATATCTTAAAATTTGCTCCTTCCTTAAATATTGTTGTTTTGTATCTGATATCAGGCTGTTGATAGTGGCAGTATTTATTGCACCTTGGTCACAGACGGTCATTAACACATGAAGTCCAGTGGACTGAATATTTTTTATAACATTCATTACAATGGTTTTTAAATCTACAGACCTCATATTTTGACTAAAATAGTAAGCAACCGGCTGCTTAAAATTTTTTCTCAGAGCTTTGATCATGAAAACTGTAACATGGTCTGCAAACTTATCGGTCTTATAAGTGCCAAAATCCTCGAAACCAATAATTTCGTCCCTTGACTTATCATAGTGAAGCTGTGGAGTTATAGACATTTCGTCAAAAATCAGGCTACATAATCGGTCTTCTGCATTCATTTTCGACACTGTATCCTTTAATTTTTCAAAAATTATTTTATTTATTCCAGGACCTAATTTTACTGCTTTTAAAACATTTAACAGAGTCCTCTTAGATGGCAAACAAAAATACTTGCTTAGAAGGCTGTAACTTTTGGGACTCTTTTTCAATAAGGAGAGTGAAAGTACTTTTTCTTCCTCAGTAAATCTCCGACCTCTTGAGCTTTTACCTGACTCCCTGCATTGTAATCCAGTGAATATTCTGGAAGCCTTGGACATACTGCTGGTTATTCTAATAGATGATCGTGCAATTTTTTCTGCTCTTGCCAATCGGGTTTTAAAGGACTCTTCTTTATTTTTCATCCGAATAACTTTTTTCTTCAGGTTTGTGATTTTCCTCTGGTACTCTTTGATATTCTCTGGCCGTACTAGGGCAACATTTGATTTCCCTGAAAAAATTAAGATGGATACATGAGATTATAAGATACAATAATTATCGGGCCAGTTGGCGCAGTTGGTTAAGATTCACCTTACGCGCCGCAGGTCGTGGGTTCGATTCCCACACAGGACATACATTTGTGTGTATGAACATGTCCGTATGTCCCGAGTCTGGGTGTAATCTATACTACTATAATAAAGCGGAAGAGTTTTTTTGTTTGTTTGTTTAAACGGGCTAATCTCTGGAACTACCAGTCGGATTCGAAAAATTCTTTCACTAATAGGAAGCTACATTATCCCCGAGTATTATAGGCTTTATATCCCGGGAACGCGAGTGAAACCGCGCGGAACAGCTAGTTATGTATATTAAGTATGTATTTACAAACAAAAAGTAGTATATGTATTATATAAGTTATCTGGTTTCTATAGCTCTGCTTAGTTTGGGATCAGATGACCGTGTGTGAGGAATGTACTAGGATATTTATTTTAGGATATATATTTTTACATAAAAATAACAGTTATTTGGTTTCCATAGTACAAGCTCTGCTTAGTTTGGGATCAGATGAATGTGTGTGAGGAATGAACTAGGATATTTATTTTTACATAAAAATATTTTTTAATATATTGGCCTGGATTAATTTTAGTACCAATTCTGTTGTTTACAACTAAACTAGTTTAGTCTCACTATATGTATCCCTTTCTAACAAAGAACATAATCGCCATCAAAATTAGTTACGTTTATTTGCGCGCAAATGAAAACAGCAAAGACTAATTTGAGTAAGTTAAGCTAAGTGTTTGACAGTTATTCATCTCCTCCTCTAAGTCTTGATTATATCGATTCTTTGGTATGGTAATATAATGATGTGTATGTGCATTATTGCTTATGTACATTAGGGTGTCCCATTCATGTATGAGAAATATATTGTTTATGCTACACTATCGCAAGGGGTATCAAAATTTGCACAGATAACTTAAAACATAGAAAAAAATAGAATCACGTATCATCTTGAGAGCTCTACCGGACGTTGAAGTTATGTAAATTTTACGTTTTTAGTGACCAAAAGAGTATTCCTAAAATAATATAAAAATCAAGTTTAAATGGTATTTTATTATTGAAATTAATGAAACAAAGAATAAATATAGCCCTGTATTTATTACTAGCTGTCTCGCGCGTTCCCGTCATAAAAAGTAGCCTATGTCACCCGGGGATAGTGTAGCTTCCCAACAGTGAAAGAATTTTTTAAATCGGTTCAATAGATTCGGAGCCTATTCAATGCAAACAAACAAACAAACAAACAATCAAATCTTTCCTCTTTATAATATTAGTTAGATAATCAATATTAAAAACAGAATGTAAACTTATTTTTGTGTTCAAAATTTGGCATTTGTGTTCGAGATTTCAACCTAATAAAGCCATCTCTAAAAGTAGCTTTGTGAGGCCTACGTTACCATTAACACATCTTTCTACTCAGAATGTGTGTGACAAGGATTTCCAAACTTTTTTTTTCAAACTCAAATTTCAAGAGGTCTTGCGTTAAGGAAAATTAAAAAAAAACGGGACACCCTAATGTACATGCATATGTATATTACATGTACATTAATAATGTAAAAGTAATAATATATGACTACTAGAGATATTTTTATGATAAGTCACTGTAAGTTTGTACATTAAATGAAAAACGACAAACTTTCCCACAGTTTGGCAGATTATGATAATATTTTAGTACCTACTTTATAAGGATAAATAAAAATAAAAAAAGATTTGACAGCTTTGAATATGGTCTATCCTTTTTCAATAATGCGTGTAAGAAAGAAATGTGATGCAATTAAAATTAGTTTAGTGTGATTAACCTACTAAGTATCTGAGCTACTAGTATAGATACCAGTGCCACCAAAAAAAAATCAGAGCCTGGGATCTCTGTTTATTAATTTATAATATATCTTTATTACAAACAAAAAAAAAAAACAAATAAAAAAATTCAATACCTTGGCATAGTGATGATTGCAATTTAGGAGGTTCATTCTCATTGCGTAATGTGCCACAAAGCACAATAGGTGACACACAAGCAGCCACTGGCGCTGGCACATGATCATGGCTTGTGGATGCAATGCCTATAAAGAAAAAGTAATTTATGAAAAACAATCAGTGTATGAAAAATCCCAGCATATTATGTATTGTGTGTTATTTATGTATTTTGTCTCTATTTTATGTTATTAATAAGCTATTAGTGTATAACCTTTTGTGAAAGATAAATAAATCATTTTATTATTGTATTGAATTTTTACCATTAATATACTATAAGTTTTAAACTTATTAAACTTCTTTTAGTTTTACAATGTTTGAGAACCAAAAAAAAATCATTTTGAATACAACCTTTTTTTGGTGACTGTACTTGCATTGTTTTCCAATATACTACTGTATACCAAATATAGACAATAGACAAAACTTTATTTGGCACACAAACATTGAAACAGAACATAGAATAAAAAAACAACAAAAACAGAAGCTTATAGAAACAAGAGAACAAAAATAAAAACAATAACACAAAGCTTATATTATTATATGCCACTAATATAAAAATATATAATTTACATACCCCCAGGTATGTAAATTAATATTTGTGGTGTGATGCCAAAATATCAATTCAATCCGACCACTGGAAGTGCGTGGAATTCGACTTGCAAGATTTGACCCGAATAAACATACATTGTAAGTTCATAAAAAGCTTGTAAAAACTACAAACTTTGGGCATACTGTTTTGTTCATACCCTGCCTGATATCAGTTGTGATAAATATTCATGTGTGTTTATAATTAGTTACCTGTATCCCCTGTTTGACTGGATAATGATGTTGTAATTCCAAGGTTTGCTGAGGAAACAGCTAGCTTCATCCTTGGTAAGCAATAATTATGTTCTGTATCCAGGTCTGTTATTACTTTTGGCACACCTGAAATGTTAGTTACTCGGTGTTAAGTAGTTTCTGGTTGACAGTATTGGTGCAAGCATCAAGACAGGTATTAGAATATTTATGATACTAAGGTCATAAGTATTCTAATATAATATTAGAATAGAATAAGCCTTATCAGAAGAGACAGTGAAGTTCGGCTATAGCCTATTTTTTCTAAACTAGTGTCTTTTTTTATAACATGACTTAAGTAAATTAGACAATTTTGTGGAGCAGTCAACTAAATACTTTGGCTCATGGTAAAAAAAATAAGAATGACATCAATTGTTATAATAGTATGTGCGTCCCTCGTGAGAACTAGTGGGTTAATATTTGATTACCTTATCTATTAAAACTTGCTTAAAACATTATAGAGATATTCAAGTTAGGTCAATAATTATATTTTTTATGAAGTATGCTGGTCTTTGTCGAGTTAACCTTACATAATGCATGATATATTATTGACTAGGACCTTTCTGTGAGCACACATTTGTCTTGTCTGGTGTAAACTATAGAATTGATCATTTTTATAACTCTACTACCTTCCAATATAATATAATACACAACACAGCTTGAATGTACATAATATGTTATATATCACACATAAACTGTAAACAGATATTATTATAATAATTCCCCTAGGATACAGGTGAAATCGCATGCAGCAATATACCTATGTAGGAAGTGGTGGTTGATATAAGAAATAATCGGTAGATATTTACCTTCTAAATACAGACAGGGGATTGCTGTTTTAGTTAAACCATGGCCTCGTGTCCTATGCTCTGGTTTAAAATGGTAGTCACACACTTTCAATGATTTCAGACCAGTCTCAAGATCTTCATGAGGTATATTTTCAGGAATTACTGATACCCACGCTTCAAAGACGGCATGGTATTTATTTCGATTCGGAAAACGATGCATTGACACACCTGGAGATAAAAATGTTTACATAGGATAAGAATCAAATACGACTTTTCTATAATATGTGTTTTTAGCGATGTAATTATTGATTCTAAATGTTTATGTGTAGGTATAAAATATAAAAGTTCTTACCAAAAGTGTCGCAGCCAAAAATGCAACGAGCGTGGCGAGAACTCATTGCGACAAATGCAATTAAACTGGTAAACTTAACACTTAGAAGTACTAATAACAAAAACTTAACAAAACAGTAATAATAACAAAACATAAACAACAAATAACAGAATGATTTTGCAGAAAAACTAACGAAACACAAAGCGACCTTACTCTTTGAAAGCAACGTAACTTTGATTCAAATTCAAAACTTCAGGTAGGTAGGTTCTAGGTTCCAACTGACAGTTCAGTCGGTAAAACAGTTCGGTCAAAAAAAAGCGACATCTAACGAGACTAAAATTATTTAGAAACTGTTTTATCGACATATAGTACTCCAAGAACTTTTAAAGATGGCAGGACCGTGCTGTCAATAAGGTCGAAAATCGCGGATATTCTAAGTTGCACACCCCTGGGTCCACTGTTCCTTCTTCAACTCCGCAAAATGTACAGACATTGCTTTGAATTATATTTAACTTTGCTAGGTGTGATGGTGCTTTATTATGTCCATAACGTAGTCGGTTTATGGTGGTAATAAAATCACGACTGGCTCTTTGCAGGCTATCATACCATGGCTTTACTGGTAAGTTTTCTTGAATGCTACCGTACCACCGTCCTTTCGTTTCTTGGTCTTTCTTCCACATTTGCTCCCATAACATACTTATAGCTAGCCTTACATTACTCAAATAATCAGTCATAGGTACATACATAGTATCGGAGACATCGAGTGCATTTACTCCTCCGTAAGCGGCTTTGTCGGCCATTTCATTTCCAGTGATTCCTCTATGAGAGGGCACCCACATAAATGAAATTAGTTTCCCTGTATGATAATATTTGTATAACAATTCTTTAATTATGTACAGAATGAAATTAGTTTTAAAGTGAATCTTTAAATAGCTCAATCCTCTTATAAAACTTAAAGAATCTGTTACAATTAGAAAATATTTACAATTATCTACATTTCCAATTTGCAGAAGAGCCTGATATACTGCATAGGCTTCTGCGGTGAATATTGTACAAACATTCTGCAAAAGAAAACTCTGAGAAGAATTTTTTTGAGGATCATACACAGCACAGCGCACATAATCCTTACCCTTACTACCATCTGTATATAAAGTGTAGTAATTATTTTCTGATAAAAATTGCAACATCTCTGAATTATTTGTAATTGAATCTATTACTGTAATTGGGTGCATTATGCTTTTGAACTGGGAAGAATAGCAGGGCCAAGGGCACTGTTTTTTGAGTTTATAGCTGTTGTTTTCAATTTCCAGAAAAATGTGATACAACATTGGGGAGTTACCAATAAGGAGGCTCTCACCAGTTGCTAAAGGACCTGACACATTGATTCTACAAGGTATAATCTTGTTAATAATTTGCATGTTATCAGAGTACAGTAGTTTAAGGCAATACCGTTCGGCAAGTAGGAGACGTCTCAAGATCAGTGGCATAATTTTAGTCTCTACTTCCATGGCCCTTATGGGAGTTGAGCACATTGCACCCGATATTATTCTCAGAGATTTATTCTGCAGGATATCTAATTTTTTGGCATGGTAGCTATTCATATATGCCAAAGAACTATAGTCAAAATGACTTCTCACAATAGCTTTATATAGAATAGACAATATTTTGGGGTCAGCACCCCATGACACTCCAGCCAGACATCTTATTATGTTAATAGCTCTTAAAGCATTTTTAGAAATATACCGAACATGTTCTTCGAAAGTCAGTTTTTGGTCTATGATGATTCCTAAGAATTTCTTTGAATGTACTCTGTTTATAGATTCTCCACAATACGAAATAACACTAGATGGATCATCATCACCAAAAATCATTAAACTGCTTTTTGTAGCATTGATCTTTAAACGTAATCTATCATTATAGTATAGACTCAACTGATTTAATACTCTATTCATATTATCTATAGCAACTTGCAAGTTCTGACTGCTACTATACAAAACAATGTCATCTGCGAATTGCAAAATATTTACTTCACTAGTATTTACAAATTTACATATTTCACATGTGTACAAATTATATAGTAATGGTGAAAGAGTGGCGCCTTGCATTGTGCCTTTCGATGCACTTCTAGGACCATGTAAGATGTTATTATACTTAACATATAAGGTTCTATCATTTAAATAATTATAGATCCACTGACATAGTAGACCAGGTATACCCACATCAGACATAATGTTGACCAAGATACCTGGGTCGACATTATCAAAAGCTCCTTGGACATCTAAAAATACACAAACAGTGTGTGATTTTAAATTATTTGCACGTTTCAGGTCTGAGATGAGTGACATGAAGCTGTCAGCGCAACTACGCCCACGACGGAAACCATACTGGACATGTGGGATGATACCATTAGCCTCTACAAACCAGTCCAGACGGACTTTAATCATATTTTCGAATAGTTTACCGAGACATGAGGACAAAGATATAGGACGATACGAACTGGACTGTTCTGGAGATTTATCAGGCTTCAGTATTGGGATAACACACTGTGTTTTCCATGATTCAGGGATAATTTGTTTGAGCCATAAAGCATTAAGAATGTCAAGAAAGAGGTGCTGAACAGATGTATGGAGTTCTTTAATTACAATATATGGAAAGTTATCTAGACCTGGACTTGAGTTACGCCTAGATTGTAGACTTGATGTGAATTCATTCCATGTAAATGGTTCCAATAAAAATTTTGAATTGCTATTATTATTGTTACTGTTAAAATAGTTGATTAAGTTACTAGTCTCTTTTAAACCACTATTATCAGACAGTTTATCTAAAAAGGTAGGTATGAACTCATCTTTATGGGATCTAATGCTAGACTTAACACCCTTAAAAATCTTAATCATGTTCCATATTTTGCTTATAGGGGTAGTTCTATTAAAAGTATTGCACAAATCATTCCATCCAGTTGACTTCTGCTCAGAAATGGTTCTCTTTTTTAATGCATCAAGTCTCTTATAATTTATATAGTTATCTATTGTAGAATCACTTCTGTACAGTTTCAAAGCATTATAGGATGCTATTACACTTTGTTCGCAAACCTCATTCCACCAAGGTGCTGGAGGTCTGCTAGCAAAGTGGGCAGACTTAGTGAACTTTGGAACAACTATTTGCATAAGGGACTCAAGACGTATACAAAAATCGGTATAGGAAGAGAGTGGGTCTACTTGATTAATTGTAAAATCGCCAAACGCATTTTTTGAAAGTTCATTATATTGGCGCCAATCAGCTCTTTTGTACAAAAATTTATCAATGGGAGGGTTAATTTGGTATTTTTGTATGGATAGGGATATTTCGGTTATAGTTGGATAATGGTAACTTCCCATACAATCATCATGCACAGACCACTCGCATAACGGTGCTAAGCATGCGCTAGCAAAGGTGACGTCAATGGCTGAAGCGTTGGTTCTAGGACGGTTCACTGTAGTGAAACTGCCATCATTTAAGATGCACAAATCACACTCATCTATAACATCATATAAATCTTGTCCGCGGCCCTTAGTAGATAGGCAACCAAATGCAATATGGTGAGCATTAAAATCACCACTTATAAAAATAGGTTTAGGTAGGTCTCGAATTATATTGCGCAGTCTATGCAATCTTATGTGCCCACTGGAAGGAGGACAATATACGCAGAGTATAGTCACACTGCCACGCTCGGTAGATATTGACATAGCTATAGTTTGAATGTCCTCATAGAATGTTGTGTTTAAAATATTATATTTAGTCTCTGGTTTAATTAATATTGCTACACCATTGTGAGGATTCTTAGATGTTCTGGAATGGAGATTATAACCGGGGATTCTAAAATTGTGATGGTCTTTAAACCAAGTTTCATTAAGCAAGCATACATCAATATTTTGTTCTAGCATAAACTTAGTTAATAAGGGCTTTTTACTATTGGCACTTTGGATGTTAAACTGCGCAATCCGTAATTGGGACGTTTTAGGGGGACTTAAATCCATTATGGGGATAAATTTTTAACTAATATTTCTTCAATGAATAATGAAGTAATTGGGGTGGGATCAGACTTATTACCAATCTCTACCAATGTTTTTACTAGGGCCGCTCGTACTTCTTTATTAGCTATAACCTGGGCAATGAAGTCCATAGGGTGATCTTGTGGGTTCAGCGCCTGTGCAGCAGGCTTGTTATTAACATTTTTTTTAACATTTTTCTTTTCAGTATTTACTGGAATATTTACATTATTTACAGGGGGATTTACAAGTTGACTCTTAGACAATGGCAATGCAGGGTATTCGATCGACTTTGTTTGTGCGATACTCGCGTATGTTATTTTACTTTTCTTTTCTTCTATTTTTCTTAATTTAATGGGACATTCTCTTGCTATTGCTAGGTGTGGGCCTTGGCAATTAGCGCAACATATCTCTTTAGGTTTATCACAATCTTTGTAAAAGTGTTCACCAGAGCAGATCGAACACTTCTGTTTGCCATTACATATTTTAGCCGAGTGATTAAATTTCATACATTTGTAACATTGTTGCAGCGGTGGGATATATTCAAATACCCTGTATGAGAATAGATCATATTGTACATTGTCAGGTAAGATATTGGATAAGAAAGTGATACTGACTGTTTGCAGAGGAACTCTGTCCCGTCCTACTTTTTTTGTGAATCGTCGTATACAAATAATTTCGTAAATGGAACTCAACTTAGTGTATAAGTCCTTATTTGAGATATTTGCTGGGACAAATCTTATGATGCCAGTTTTTTCTATTTGGGTAGCCGGTATGTAAGCCTTTACGTTGTACTTTTCTAAGAATGCAGTGTTATTTAAAAAGTTGTTTGCAGTATTGTGTTGTTTGAACATTACTGCTATTTTATTTGCATTCAATCGCTGTATTGCCATCACACCTTTAACATCCGTCGTGAAAATATGATTGAGATATATAGGACTTTTGTTGCCCAATCTATCTTTGTGGTTGATATGCTCAACAAAAACTTTAAACTCTGTTTTATTTGAGTTTTCTGGATACTGTCTTTTATAATTAGGTTTAAAATAAGGCACATAAAGTACATCAGAACGCTCACCGCCACCGCTATCATCATTCACTTCATCAGTCCGAAGCCGCTTGGAGGAGTTGGGCGGGTTGTCCCCGCCCCCCTCATTCCCATCCATTTTATTTTTTTGGTATTAATTAAAAGTGAATTTATTCTTTTACACAATAAAAAAAAAATTACAAAATGTAATTTCAAATTTTTCCGCGTGCGCTTTTTTCAATTTCCCGCCAAGGAATGAACCTGACACCTGTCACAAGTAGTCAGTGTTGCCAACCCCAATCTAGACTAAAACTACAAAGCAGCTTTCAAAAAGCTGTAGAAAACTGTAAATGTCTACTTAAAAACATGCAAATCTACAGCTTTTCTTATTTTGTATTATTTAATAGCAGTAATCAATAAAACAATATAATAAAGTAAGAAAATTATACTTTAATTCGTAAATCAACATTAAATTTTAACAAATTTACACTATTTCTACTAAAACTGCCTCGTTTTCAATTTGCACACAAATACTCTTGATGTTCAGTTTCATCTTTATTTTTAAAATCGTGCATATTATTATTAAATCTCTTTATATGGTCATTGGTAGCATTATATTGAACTGGAAACAATATTTAATTTCTGATTTTGTATGTAAATTGCCTTTATGGTAGTGGTATTCTAGATAGCTAATGCGGGTTACGCAGTGAATTAAATAGATGCCGCCAGCATTATAAAGAAAAAACTGTAGATTTGGAGGTCTGAACTAAAAACTGTGAAGATATCGAAAAAAACTATAGATCTACAGTTAAAACTGTAGAGTTGGCTACGCTGCAAGTCTGCTGCAAGTAGTCACCCAGTGTTGCCAGATGAAATCTGAGAGAAGCAGTAGAAATTGAAAAAGAAAATCAGTAGATTCGGGAAAAAATCAGTACTTAGACAGTAAAAGTTGATAGTGTAGTCATAAACATCGTCAGTAACTTCATGCCTTAGAAACATACACCAAAGCAAGTTTAAGCAATGCATTTATTTACAAATGTAAATTAAAAATTCTTCTCAAAATGATTTTCTTCATCTTCATACATACTTCACTAAAGAAAGGCACCATTTAAAAACACAGGAAATGAAATCAACGTTAACTTCTTTTTTAACTTTTGAACTTTCGACATTTGTTTTTGTTGTGACTCGCTCGACACTCGCCTTGTGAAGTGAATATATATATGTCGGGAGGGCCATGACATCATCATATGGGTGCTACAAAACGCAGGTGACACCCAGAGCTAGCTTCGTGCTTCGGCAGTCTCGGTGGAGCGATTGAGGGGAGATCATTCATTCCATGATCGATACTCGGGATAATAGTACGAGTGCGCGGTAGTCGCGAGCCGAGGAACTGTCTCACATTTTGATAGTAGCCCAGTGAATATTTGAAAGACATTGAATGTGAATATAGTGTAAAGAAACTATTGTGAAAGACAATTAAAACTAAATTGTAACTGTAATTGTGTTATATCTTATTATCTTTGATGATATCCCTTGATATCATCAAAGATGTCGGATACAGATCATTCTCGGCCTCCTGTACCGACATATCTATATATATATATATATATAAATGAATCGATGTTCGTTAGTCTCGCTAAAACTCGAGAACGGCTGGAACGATTTGGATAATTTTGATCTTGAGATATTTGTGGAAGTTCAGGGAAGGTTTAAAAGGTGAGAAACATAAATAATAAGTGACTGAAAAGACGGAGAACTTCCAACCCCAGTTCTTGCCACTTGGAGACCGTCTGCTGTGCAGTATGAGATCGCGCGTTATCGTGCAGGAGCAGCGGAGACGAGCGATTGACCAATGCTGGTTGGAGATGTGCCAGCTTCTCCATCATTGTGTTCAGTTCTTCACAGTACACATCTGCAGTAATGCTCACCCCGTTTGGTAAGAAGCTGTGATGAATCACACCGGCGCTAGACCACCAAACAGTGACCATTACTTTTGTAGGGGTAAGTTTTCATTTAGGGCATTGTTTAGGTGCTGAACCAGGATCCAACCAACTTGCTGAGCGCTTGCGGTTATCAAACAGAATCCAATTTTCATCGCAGGTAACAATGCGGTTCAAAATTCCTTCATTTGTGTGTCTGTTGAGCAGTGCAAGGCACGTTTCGACGCGTACTTCGCGCTGGCGATCATTGAGTTCGTGGGGCACCCATTTGTCAAGATTTTTACCTTGCCAATTTGACGCAAATGGACCAATATTGTTTTGACGCTAACGTCGAAAGCTGCTGCTAATTCAGCCGTCGATTGTGTATCATCAGCTTCCACAATCGCCTTTAATTCGTCATTTGTCGACCAAAGTCTTCGGACGACCGCGAGGTTCATTTTTCAGGTCGAAATTCCTCTATTTGTAGTGTTAGCTCCGTAAACGTCGTTGATGTTGCGTGCCGCTTGTGACGCGTTGCTGCCACGACGGTACTCATATTCATGATGACGAAAAAGATTGAAATGCGATGAAAATGTGACACTAATCAATAAACAAATGACTACTTTTGGAAAAAGAATTCTATGTTTTTAAAATAAAATTAATTTGAAATTAGAATTCTTAGCCAAACAAAAATTATTTTGATTTGAAATGGCCAGTACTGCAGAACGGCAATTTCATAGGTAAAGACCTATTATTAGTATAGATAAACAATTATTACGAAAAAAACTAGTTTAGATAATAAATACATAATTGTAAAAAACCATGACACTACTGCTATTAGAATACTCCTACATTCATAATAGTGCAACAAGTATCGATATCGACACAATTTGCATCGCACCGTCTCGAAATCTTAAGTGTGACCTTGACTTAGCCAATCACAGCGCATCTTCGATGGTGGGGATTTGGCGGAATAGATTTCAAGCAAAATGTACGTCGTTGCGCTTCTATGGGTTAATTGTTCCATGCTCTCGATCCGTGCTCTCGATCGACCCATGAAATCATAGTCTACTCATCAATAGATGGCGTCACGTGTGAAAGTAATTAAATGTGACAGGAAACTATAATACTCGACACTGGCAGAAATAAGTGCAAATTTGGACTTGGTTGCCAAACTTAAAAATAGGAAAAAAGACATTGACAGCTTGAAAAAGAAATATCTATTCTCGCTCGTGTTTCGTATTTTCTTTTTGAAAAATGGCATCGTCCTTGCTAAAAAAAGCAATACTAGCCAACCCAAACTCCGTAAGGAAGACCATTGGAATATTCTGTAATGCTACTCGGAACCGTGAGACCTTATTTATTACAACATACTCGATGGTAAACGCAGCGAACTTTTCATAGGATCGTTACGTCACTTGCAATTTTTCAGATTGGAATTATCAATATAAACCTGGCCCCTATCCCAAAACTCCCGAAGAACGAGCTGCGTCAGCTAAGAAATATGGGATGATCTTTGAGGAATACCAACCCTATCCAGAGCATATGGGTTATGGTGATTATCCTAAGCTTCCCGACATCGGCGCTGATTCGAAGGATCCTCACTATCCTTACGATTGTCCAGAATTCAAGAGGAACTTCAATGAGCCCGTAAGTAATTTTGTGATTTTTATGTTCAATAATAACAAAAAAAATGTTTCTAGGTGACTTTATGTCTAAGTGAATATCTGGTGAAATATGAGTCAGAAAACTATTGTGCCCATATCTTAAAAATACCAAAATTGTAGTCACAACAAATACATAAACAAATGATTCTAAATAAATGTGTGTAATCCATCATTGTAGAGGTGTGTAACTCATCAAAAATACGCGAGCTGCATCACAGCTCACGGCTCAGGTGTGTGAGCTGGTTCAATGACTCAGCTCGCAGATCAGCTCAATTTGTACCTATAGTCCACGATACGCGCGCACGCTCACTACGTACCGCGCACCGAATTGAGCCGGCTGTGCTGCCGCGATTCGTTCGACTCTGCCGAGCGGCTCTTTTCATACTTCAGAGTTGGAATTATTTGTCTTTTTTTATATTATCTATATTTGTTACATATTTATTTATTGAATTAATTATTATTTATATGTTTTAGAACGAAATAATAATTTGTAGATTCGAATCGCAAGAATAATCTATGGAGGGAGTCGCAGATACAATAGGAGTTGGATTGAGCCGTGAGCTAGTCATTTTGTTGTTGAGCTGTAGCTCAACGGCTCAAACCCGTGTGATCTGATTCATTGAGCTGGTTCAGAGCTGAGTTACACACCTCTACATCATTGTATAAAATGTTAAAAATTCGGCAAATGTAAAAAGAACATCCTACGTGCCACGGCCGGCGAGCACTAGATTCATATTGCACAATGTAAAGGATAACTTAATTTTACATTTCCTACCACCATTCAGGAATTGTATATAACACCTAGTAAATGTATATGTTTCCTAGAAGATAATTTGTTTTAAATAACTTTCAACAAATTCTCATTTTAGCTCTTCATTGTGTACATTTCCTGGCATTTATTGTGTTTATATTGTTTAGATCCATGCAACTGCAGAGATTTTTGGTGGAGATCGTTATGACATAAGCATGAGACCTAGGTTCTCCTTGTTACATCAATGGACATGGTTTTTGGGGGTTATGGGTGCATCAATGGCCCTGTACTTTTACCTGGAAGACTTCAAGATCGGTAGGCCAGTGACTGCCAAGCAATATCCAGGACAGGGCACCCACTATTTATTCTGCCCAAAATAAGGGCTTAACCATTATAGTTAACTATTTAGTAGCTTATTTGTTTTTTTTTCTTTTGGTTCAAATTGTAATAAAAGAAATATAATACTCAAAAATTGTTTTATTGAGTTTTTGTAAAACTTCTTACTTCATTATCATATTTCACTTAACCATATTTGAGATTATGAAAATACACCGAACACTGTGACCAAAGATCATATTGTTTTATATCAAACAATATATTAACTCGACAAATGGAACTACTTATATATACTGGTGAAATATTCATCTTCTAAATCATACAAGTCTGCAGCAATGTCATCACGGAGGGACATGAGTTTTTGGTCACACTCCTGCTGTTTTGTTCGGAAAAGTTTAGAGTTCTGAGTAATTGCTTCATTTACTGATGGAAAGTCATTTAGTATTAAATACTGCTTGATGTCCGATACCAACTTCATTAATGATTCTCCAGCTCTCACTAGAAGCAAAAAAATCTTAGTAAGCAAAAAAAGGTTGGTTGTATCAGAATTATAATTTCCGGGTTGTATCTAATTAGGGTTGCCATAAATATGTGGACGTCAACCAAGACATTTAAGTAAAAATTGTGTAGGTAGAGATCAAAAAGGAATATGAATTAACGAGTACATACTTGTTAACCATTTATGGCACATTATAATTAAAACCACAATAAAATAATGAAAAAATCAACATGAAAAACTATGGTTTTCAAACCGGCACAATTTCCTTAATGGCAGGGAGGACATGCTTCAAACTGGGACATATGGCAACCGTAATCTAATGTGATATCAAAACAAAAATCAATTACCAAGCACTCATTGGTTTGTTCCAGCAGCTGCACTTGAGAGCCTTTCTAGGCTTTTTGTGCTAGCAAAAATAAATTTAGCCAAAATATAGTACTGTTTGTGATTTAAGAGGCTCCTGCTCTTGTATTTGTCAGAATGAAAAGCTTTATTATTATTATGAAATCAATTAATTTAAAATAAAATGACACTTTGATATTTACCAATATTGGCTGCCCTTACTTGCATTTCAAATGTGTCTTGTTCTATCTGGGTCATTCTATTTAGCTGAGACTCATTTTCTAATTTAGCAAGTTTAATTATTTCTGAAAAGACAAGAAACACATTAAATTAAAAAATCCTTAACTTACTCATAAAGAGGTAGTGAATCAAATCATATTTTATAAAGCTTGTACATATTTCTCATAATTCTAAATGAATTACTAGAAAAGTGAACACTTATGATATGACCCAATTCAGAACTTGATGATTTTCTCTGTTGGTAAGACATTTATGAACATGACAATAATGACTACCATTGAGCAGACTCTGGCAAAGGCAATTATCCAAAACATATGTAGTTCTAGCTGCTTCTGCTGTTTTAATAGAACTACCTACAGAATTTTACTTATAGTGCAACAAGGATCTTTTAGCATGTGGTGGACATTTGTGTTGTACTTGTCTATGAAATCTATATATATATAAAAATTAACCCCTATTTTTCCTGGTCATGCTAAAACTTCCTTGGCTTTACCAATTTCATTAATCTTTTTTAAATGTTGCCTAATACTTCGTAGAAAGTTCTTACAATATAAAATAATAAGAAAAATTCGCAGAAACAGAAAATTTGAGAAAACTTAATAATAGGGTATGCTTCGGGTAGGGTAAGATATTATGGAAACAAAGTCACGCCAGGCAGCTAGTACAAAATAAATGACATTCAAATTACTCCTAGGTCTTAGTGTTATTATTATAAGATAAAATTTTGCCGTGTCAAATTATCCTTGTCTCTGTGGATTATTAATTATGGATAAATTGGCAATGTCATGTCTAAGTCACATCTAAGCTATGTAATTTGAGAGATTGTGAGAAGATCTAAAACATCCACTTGAACAATAAAGAACCTAATTATTTCTAAATAAAGCGAATACTGTTTGTATAATTTATTATTATTGACCGTTTTGTTCTCGCAAGGGACGCGCGTCCTATTATAACAATTGATGTCATTGTTATATTTTAAACCGCGAGCCAAGCGAGATTGTAGCAGCTCTGAATTCCCATCAGGATGAACATCTATAATAAAGTAAGTACAACAAAATAATTTTGCCTTTTCATTGGACATCGCCAATCTTAGGGAGGAGCGCGAATTGTTTTGAACAAATCCATAGATAGATGATGATTCAGATCAATTAATATCTTACGATTCTTATTCTTACCTTCGAAATTTTCTAGCATACTTTTTACATCTTCTTTCAATCGCGTCGTATAAGATTTCAGCAGTGCCTCTTTGTTTTGGGGCAAACTTCTCTGCATTTTACAATTAAACTAAATAATTACTGAAATACGTTAAATAGCAGCATGCAATCAGTAAGTCGACAATACAAAACACACCACCAGCCACAGAACAATTTTATTACGATTTTTTTTATAGCTCGCTTGATTATCGTGTTTATAAAAAAATAACTAAATTACTTTTTTTTTTTTTGTTAATTTTTTTCTTGACCATGGATACTAAGTCCTTCAGTCGCATACATTTTATTAATTATATCACTTTAAATTAGTCCACACATTCACTTTCACATAGTCCACATGATCAGTCACCGTTAAGTCATGTTTTAGTAAAATGGTAGTAATTGTACTAAAACTTGTCACGGACTTTTTGAGACAACTTGTAAAGTCACGATACACATATTCATTTCATTTCACTTCATTGGTGCACATAGATTGATCTTTATTGGATAAAATACCACCGATAATATGCAATAAAACTCAAAATACACGAATTTATGAAAATAAAAATGAAACTGCTACGTCACTCTGCGAGTTCCCGCCAAAAAGTCTTCCACTAAATTACTAAACCAAACCACTTGTAAACCACCCACAGTTTTTTTTTGTTAATTTGTTCATGACCATGGATACAAAGTCCTTCAGTCGCATACATTTTATTTATAATATCACTTTAATATAGTCCGCACATTCACTTTCACATAGTCCGCATGATCAGTCACCGTCCAGTCATGTTTTAGTAAAATGGTGGTCGTTGTACTATAACTTGTCACGGACTTTTTGAGACAACTTGTAAAGTCACGATACACATATTCATTTTATTTCACTTCACTGGTGCACATGAATTGATCTTTATTGGATAAAATACCACCGATAATATGCAATAAAACTCAAAATACACGATTTTATGAAAATAAAAATGAAAACATAACGTCACTCTGCAAGTTCCCGCCAAAAAGTCCTAAACCACAGAACATTACCAGTGCTGCCAACTCTTCTAACCGCTGCCAGTCCCTTGAAAAAGCGCATACTGTTCAGACGATAAATAAATGACAAAAATAGACAGCTATTGGGAAAAACCCTATATTCAGCACCAAATTCTAACTGAAACTTAACACCCAATAAATTGAAGTGACTATAGTCTATTTCAAATAACATGAGTTCGGTGACACATGGTATTTTATTAAATTTCTCAATGGTTAATGTTCATTTCGATATAATAAAGGAATACTATGATAGAGCTAGGTTTCACGAAATATTGTGAATATTATTTCAGAGTAATCAAATGGAATTTCACTAGATATTGGTAAAAAACCCTTGACCTTGACGACTCATCTTATGTGAAATAGAGTATACCATGCATTTTTTTAATAATATTTCGCATGAGTTAGCACGGCTGAGATACAAAAATATCAAAGTACCTACACATTTTTTTTTTTAAAAGGTAGTTTTTGTAATTGTAATCCCATCAAAAACATTCTGTAAAAAACTAGCCAAGTCTCGATGGAGCTGCTTGTTTATCTCTAAAAAGTAATGAAATCTAGACAAAGTCGTGCCAAGTCCAAGGTTCCTTACTGCGATTTCTTTATTATTATAGTTAATGTTGTGTGACCCGGGGGTACGTAGTATCTCAGAGTATATAAATACTACGTCACAGAATATTCAATAGTACTACGTACTACGTGTAGTATTTATATACTCTGAGGTCATACCACGTCATACTTTACAATATAGGTATACTATGCGTTAACAATAACTATGTTAGCCTTAGTGATTTGACTTCTCTAAGTTTTAACGCAGTTGTTTCGGAGAACAAATCAGTTTCAAAATATCGGGTCTAGTTTTCAAGTTCAAGTAAAGTAGGAATGGACCTCATTACATGATTTGTTGATGTTAGTTTGGTACTATGACTAATGATATGTTTGGTAATCAAAATGGCTTTCAATGCTGCGTTTGGTCATTTGTCAATATTTTATAAATTAGAGATAATCTTTTTAGGACCGAAAAAAACAAATTTATTGTTTGGTCTGTTTTAAAAAAAGCCCTAAATTGGAAAAAAAAAAGATTTTTGTTTTTTTTTTTTAAACCAGGTCAATTTTTCCTCATTGGGGACAGCGGATCAGACAGCCTGAAAGCGGGACGTAGGTATGGTGTGTCCCCGTGTCGTGTGTAAGGCAAACGAAGAGCGGGGAACCCGGCTTAAAAAAACTAGTGTGCCCCCCCTGGGCCAGAAGCTGGGTACGCCCATGATTGTACTAAAACATGACTTTTATGGACGGTGACTGACTGAGGACTTTATTTTCTACTCTATTATGTCCCACTGAATCCATCTAATTTCAATAAAAAAGTATTCTCATTAAAGTGTGTTTACTTAATTATATTTTATGCTCATTTACACAGGCTTTTTACTAAATCAAACATAGGTAAGTATAGTAAGCTCCACGACTCGTGAGCACAGATTGACAGCTGCGCAGTAGTTAATTTTTCGGTCTGTTTGGCGGAATGAAGAAGGGGGGAGCGCCGAGCTGTACACGATTGGTTCGTCAGTCAATGCTCGTCGTCTATTGGATTTCTCGCGTGTGCCAAAAGTGTACATGCGCGAACATACCCCCACTACTGCCTAGATATCTGTGTTCATCTTTCGTGGAGTTTACTGTACACAGAGATCGATTACCTATATACATGTAGGTATATCTGAAATATTGGGTAGTTAGTACCTAATATTGATTTAATTTCGTGGCATATTATCATTTAGTATAACCTCGTATCTAAATAATTTAAAGTTTGGTTTGAGTTGTGAATCTTGCAAATTCCTTCAGTCTTAAAGCGTTAATATTGATGAATCCAGTACTATCTTCTGGGGAGAAGCCTCCGGCTATATCCATTGATACCAAATCTTTGTTGTACAAGCTGGTTGCGCTCTTACGGGCCAGAATCGTCACTGTAATGAAACGTGCATAAGATTAGAGCGTGAGCAGTATTTATTTATCAATATGGTACCTACTTATAAGTAGGTAATAAATAGATAATATCTCTAAAGGAAGAAAATGTGAGGTGTTGAAGGTTGTTGACTCGACTCATGAAGTGAAACTTTTGGGCGACCTGCCCCCCAAACCCCGGTAGCCTAAAAGTTTCAAGACTTTCCAAGAATAATTCCGTTGCTCACTTTCAGCTCCAAAAGATCAGCTCAATGGCATATTAGTTAAAAGTCGACCTAATAAAAGTGTCAAAACAATTCAGCTTGCAGTTATGAACATACCGTTTCCTTTGAATAGTTGAACTGTCACTGTTCCGCTAACAGTTTCTTGCGATAATTCTAAGCACTTTCTCGTAAAATTAGCTTCAGGTGAAAACCAGAAGCCGTTGTATACAAAATCAGCCATTTTATCTTGAAGGGATTTTTTGACTCTGAAAAATAACAAGTTATTGTAAAGTTGATGATCTATACCAGTGTTTTTCAATCTTATTGATTTCGCGACCCAAAAACACATACGCGCACATTAATACATACGCTTACAGGCTGACAAAGAATGTATAAATTAAAAGACTACGATATGATTTTCTTTATTTTGATACATTTACTTATTAGTCTACAAGGAGCCGCGAGAGGTTTGCAATTAAGTAAGAGGTAAGTTGGACGCCCGCTTGCGCGAAGTGTACCTTGCTTTTTTCCTTCTGCCGGCGACCCCCCCGACTAAGGTTTCGTGACCCCCCTAGGGGTCACGACCCACAGATTGAAAAACACTGATCTATACATTTAAGAATATTAAAAGCTAGGTAGGTAGATCATTAATCTTACCTCAAAACTTCTCTATCGAGAGCATATGCTTCTAAATCAACATGGGCAACGTGCAGAATAGTACCGGCGGGAGTTTCGTACAGCCCTCTCGACTGAAATTTATAACTTGTTTAATAAAATGAGATACCTATAGGAAATGGTGGGAGAGAAATCCTATATGCTTTCCAACAATTGTTGGAACGCTATATCGTTTTTACAAAACTAGGGTCAAAAACTACAGGATGGTTTTGGTGTGATGCCTGTATAAACAAGCAGGTATGTTGTATTCGAGTGCTTATTCTTCGAGTTTGGGGGTTGAAGATTAGTTGGGACTTCAGGCTTTTATATATACACTAGCAGACCCCCGCGGTTTCACCCGCGAACGGTTTGAAATTTTTTGTGCGGAACACTAATCTTTGACTAACGAATTTGAATTATTATTTTTCAAAAATAAAAGTAGCTAAGTTTACTCCCTTGTTACTCCTTATAACATCAGTAAGTTATGAACCGGAACAGACAGACAATTTTTTTTTAAACTCAATCCGATTTTATTCAAAAAAGGAACTGACATAAAAGCTTGGTGCAATGCAATCATCGAGGAAATATCCCTATAGAGTAGTAATACTGAACAATATAATTCCACAACTAGTCAGTGATTTGTCACTGAATTTGAACAGTAAGGACCACTCGCTGCGTCGTGTGTTTTTGACTGAGGGCGTCGTGCGAAGGCAGCGCGCGGCAAATAGGTGTTTTACTGCGGGTTAGCGTTGTGTGTGTCGACACGCACACAACAGTCAGTACTCTCAGCTCGGTTGGCCGTTTGCACCCGCACGATATAAGTAAGTAAATTAAAATTTTAAAATAATAATATTTAGTGTTGATTGACATCAGTTACAATGAGAGGACATTGTATTATGTGTAGCTAATTACTAGTATGGAATACTAATTAATGTATCCATATTCTATTCATATATTATGTAAACGCAATTGTCATCAAAATAATATATTTGTTTAAAATACCTAATAAATATCAAGTTTTGTTGCAGTTAGTTTAACTCTTTAGATACTGGTCCGATTGCTCTCAAAATTTATATTTGTGAGTCTTTGGGGTCACAAAACAAGAATCTTTTCTCAAAATGTTGAAAAAATGTCCGCCATGTTGAACTTTTTAGATACTGGTCCGATTGCTCTCAAAATCGATATTTGTGAGTCCTTGGGGTCACAAAACAAGAATCTTATCTCAGAATTTTGAAAAAGTGTCCGCCATGTTGAACTTTTTAGATACTGGTCCGATTGCTCTCAAAATCGATATTTGTTAGTCCTTGGGGTCACAAAACAAGAATCTTTTCTCAAAATGTTGAAAAAATGTCCGCCATGTTGAACTTTTTAGATACTGGTCCGATTGCTCTCATAATCGATATTTGTTAGTCCTTGGGGTCACAAAACAAGAATCTTTTCTTAAAATGTTGAAAAAATATCCGCCATGTTGAACTTTTTAGATACTGGTCCGATTGCTCTCAAAATCGATATTTGTTAGTCCTTGGGGTCACAAAACAAGAATCTTTTCTCAAAATGTTGAAAAAGTGTCCGCCATGTTAAACTTTTTAGGTGCTGCTCCGATTGCTCTCAAAATCGATATTTGTTAGTCCTTGGGGTCACAAAACAAGAATCTATTCTCAAAATGATGAAAAAGTGTCCGCCATGTTGAACTTTTTAGGTGCTGGTCCGATTGCTCTCAAAATCGATATTTGTGAGTCCTTGGGGTCACAAAACAAGAACATGATATTTTTTCATCATTTTGAGAATAGATTCTTGTTTTGTGACCCCAAGGACTCACAAATATCGATTTTGAGAGCAATCGGACCAGTATCTAAAAAGTTCAACATGGCGGATATTTTTTCAACATTTTGAGAAAAGATTCTTGTTTTGTGACCCCAAGGACTAACAAATATCGATTTTGAGAGCAATCGGAGCAGCACCTAAAAAGTTCAACATGGCGGACACTTTTTCAAGATTTTGAGTAATGATTCTTGTTTTGTGACCCCAAGGACTCACAAATATCGATTTTGAGAGCAATCGGACCAGTATTTAAAAAGTTCAACATGGCGGATATTTTTTCAACATTTTGAGAATAGATTCTTGTTTTGTGACCCCAAGGACTAACAAATATCGATTTTGAGAGCAATCGGACCAGTATCTAAAAAGTTCAACATGGCGGATATTTTTTCAACATTTTGAGAAAAGATTCTTGTTTTGTGACCCCAAGGACTAACAAATATCGATTTTGAGAGCAATCGGAGCAGCACCTAAAAAGTTCAACATGGCGGACACTTTTTCAAGATTTTGAGTAATGATTCTTGTTTTGTGACCCCAAGGACTCACAAATATCGATTTTGAGAGCAATCGGACCAGTATTTAAAAAGTTCAACATGGCGGATATTTTTTCAACATTTTGAGAATAGATTCTTGTTTTGTGACCCCAAGGACTAACAAATATCGATTTTGAGAGCAATCGGAGCAGCACCTAAAAAGTTCAACATGGCGGACACTTTTTCAACATTTGAGAAAAGATTCTTGTTTTGTGACCCCAAGGACTCACAAATATCGAGAGCAATCGGACCAGTATCTAAAAAGTTCAACATGGCGGATACTTTTTCAACATTTTGAGAAAAGATTCTTGTTTTGTGACCCCAAGGACTCACAAATATCGATTTTGAGAGCAATCGGACCAGTATCTAAAAAGTTCAACATGGCGGACACTTTTTCAACATTCTGAGAAAATATTCTTGTTTTGTGACCCCAAGGACTCACAAATGTCGATTTTGAGAGTAATCGGACCAGTATCTAAAAAGTTCAAAATGGCGGACACTTTTTCAACATTTTGAGAAAAGATTCTTGTTTTGTGATCTCAAGGACTCACAAATATCGATTTTGAGAGCAATCGGACCAGTACCTAAAAAGTTCAACATGGCGGACACTTTTTCAAAATTCTGAGAAAAGATTCAGCTTGCAAGATTTGACCTAAGCAAACTAACTGATTAACATTGCAAATTAAACAAAAGTAATAAAAATAATATTATATTATCCTCAAAAAACGAAAAACTAAAGTTATGTCGTTATGCTGTTTGATTTAGAGTGTACGTACACGTTAGATCGCGATCGAGTGTTCCTAAGCAGTCGTTCCGCAAAGAGACGTGGTCTCTCTCTGAGCTCTCGTGGTCGACTAAATTTTCGAGCGCCGTATCTCACGTATATATTTAACGTCGCGCGCCCATAGTAAAAATGTATGGCGAATTCGGTGCGCATTTTGAATAAAATCATAATAAATCTTCTAGACAATATAATGAAAATATCAGCAAGATTACATATTAGAGAATTAACTGACTACATTTCTACAGAATATTTCTAAGGAAAAATATACGAAATCTTTTGAATCCCAGCACGCATTATTGTAGACTTTTGCTCAACTTCATATGAGTCCATTAAAAAACCTATACCATATTCCATATGTTTGCCTCACAAACATTGTAAATACATTATCTATTGTAACATTTATGTAGATTTTCACTGTATAAACAAATTATTTTCGTTAATATCAACTTAACCGTAACTGCCCTTTTTTCACTTTTTGCTCGACGCAGTCTTAACCAATCAGCGCACATTGTCGGGGGTGAGAAATTGGTGGAATTTATTTCAACCAAAATGAACGTCATTGCGCGTCTATAGGTTAATTGTTCCATGAATGCAATACTCTTTAAAATTGGAATGTCAAATATAAAAGAATATTTAAATCAAAAGCACTAAGGAGTATTGATATCAACTTCGATGCAAATCACTCTTCAAATAACTTTCTACTCCTTTTTGACCCCATTAGGCGATGAGTTTCAATAAAATATGAAACACGTCTTCCATCAATTCTGTTAAGGAATGTTTATGCAAAATTTGAAGTAAGTAGATCGGACCAAGGAATCACGTTGTCCCATACAAACTTTGCCCCCGTTTTTCACCCCCTTAGGGGTAGAATTTCGGAAAATACTTTCTTATCGGATGCCTACGTCATACAAATAACACACCCTCCAAGTTTCAGGCCTCTACGATCAGCGGTTTAGGCTGTGCGTTGATTCTCAGTCAGTCATTCAGGACAAAGCATTTTATATGTATAGACTAGCAGACCCCCGCGGTTTCACCCGCGTACGGTGTGAATTTTTTTGCGCGGAACTCTAATTATTATTCAAAAATAAAAGTATCTATGTTACTCCTTATAACATCCTAACGAATATTATAAATGCGAAAGTGAGTTTTTTTTTTTTTTTTTTTTTTTATTGTTTTATAGACCTGTGTTTGACCGCAATCTCACTATGGTAAGTGATGATGCGGCCGATGGTGGTAAGCACACAAAGCCTAGAAGGAACTGGCTCTCAAGTGCAGCTGTCGGAACACACCGAAAGGTGCTTGGCGACAGATTTTCAACTTGAGGGTGGTAGCCAGCCAGGCGGGTACTACAAAGTACCCTACCACCGTGCTATGGTTTCCTCACGATGTTTTCCTTCACCGAAAGCTCAAGCTCATTGTAGGATTCGAACCCGGGACCTTCGTCTCGGTATCCGACGTCACTACCACTGAGCTATCATCGCCTTGAAGTTTATTTGTTTGTTACGCCTTCACGCTTCTACTACTCAACGGATCATCATGAAATTTGGCATGCAGATAGCCCATGGTATGGAGAAGGACATAGGCTACTTAACCGCGAAACCGTGACCCGCGGATTGAAACCGCGACCTGAAACCGCGGGGGACAGCTAGTTAACTATGAACCGGAACAGACAGACAAAAATGTTTAAAAACTCAATCCGATTTTATTAAAAAAAAGTTGAACTCACATATAAAAGCTTGGTGCCATGCGTAGATAGAGAATTGTAGGTAGATAGGCTGTCAGCGTATAGCGAAGAAGATAGCGATAGTTCGACATAATCCTAACTAGTCCTAATCCTAACTAATATTATAAATGCGAAAGTAACTCTGTCTGTCTGTCTGTTACGCTTTCCCGCTTAAACCGCTGAACCGATCGCGATGAAATTTGGCATGCATATAGCCTATGGTATGGAGAAGGACATAGGCTACTTTTTATCCCGGGAACGCGGGTGAAACCGCGCGGGTCAGCTAGTAATAGATAAAGGTCGGTGTCACCCACGTTAAAAGGGCTAGGTAACTACTCCGAGAAGGAAAAACAATTGCTTACTTGAGCGTATGGATCGTATGTATAGGATTATCAGGAATATATGTACCTAAGTATATAGGTATGTAAGGTAGCAATGAATTCATAAACTTACCTTCAGTCCCAGGAATCTATTTTCGACAATGTCAATACGGCCTATACCATGTTGTCCACCCAGTTTGTTCAATGTCTCTACGACAGTTAGTGGGTTGGTGATTAGCAAAGACTTCTCGTGTCCGCTTGGCACACGAACACTAACTGGTAATCCTGCCATGAATTTAAATCACATTTAAATCGTAAACATCTTAGTTGATCACTGGTTCGTTTATTTATTTGTCAAACCTTTTTCGAAGTTGATGTCAATAATATTTGCGTAGTCGTCGGCTTCCTGCAGGTCCCGCGTCATTTTGAAGATTCCATTGGGAGGTATAGCAGCAGGGTCTTCAAGAACTCCAGATTCGTAGCTATAAATACAAAGAGAATCAACTGAAGTGATCGCATGTAAGTTAAATTGTGAAGAAGAGAGCAATGATCACATGCAATTACCTAATGTGCATAATGTTTTCATCCGTGGACCATGGCTCTTTAGGAGTTGCTGATACTGGGATGTTTTCTTTCTTTGCATATTCGATGAGATCACTTCGCCCTTGGAACCTTTCGAAGAATTCAGGAAGACGCCAGGGTGCTATTATCTAAAGGGATCAAATACAATTATATTTGTTATTTATAATGAAATAGTTAACGCGCGATTAAGTACTACATAAATAAAGTAAATACCTAATTCGTTTACAGTAGTACCCAATTAATATGGCTTACCGATGTACCTGCGCAGAAGATACATTTTCAAAGCGCGGGAAACGCTATTGGTCGGCAGCTGCCGCCATGTTAGCGCGCTCCGTGCGGCGGGGCGTGACCTCGCGAGAGTATAAATGTTCTATGGGCGTGACTTGCGAGTGAGACCGAACTAACAGCTAATCTAAGGTTGATTGTAAGTTTTAAGCATTCTTTCGTTAATCTTCGGGACCATACTTTCTTTTCTGTGCGAACGAAGATTCACGACGCGCCATATTAGTTGGGTAATACTGTACCCTATAGTAAGATATCCCAATGCAGCAGTTACTTATAAAAAAAATGGTGAACGTCAAACTATTTTGGGAAAATTAGTTTTGTATGCAA
Organism: Polyploca ridens; assembly: GCA_951394255.1. Classification (NCBI taxonomy): domain Eukaryota; kingdom Metazoa; phylum Arthropoda; class Insecta; order Lepidoptera; family Drepanidae; genus Polyploca; species Polyploca ridens. The sequence continues at coordinate 4,938,397 of OX596248.1, forward strand.
GTATAAGCCATGTCTAAATTATATTAATTCTTTGAATGTTGATATTTTACGTTATCAGTTAGGTACTCTGCTTTTAAAATAACTAACAAAAATAAATAGGTAACAACGAGAGTTTATTTTAATGAGTATTTAAATTTCCAGTGTCATGATGCGGGTTATCATTATAAGGTACCTACCTAAATAACTATCAACAAAACAATCAATATTTTCTACATACCTTACCAGTGGGCCACAGTGAATAAACGCTGAGCTCAAATCTAACTTGGTCGTTTCCTTTTCCAGTGGCACCGTGAGAAATGTACCTAATAATAGATTGAAAATTGATCACAATACATATCTAACTTATTCTTGTTTTAGAGACTTCACTTTGTTACGTACTTAGCTCCCAGCTTCTTAGCAGCATTCACAAGGCCGACCGAAATGCAGGGCCTAGCCAGAGAAGTTCCAAGATAGTACCTGCCCTCGTAAACCAAGCCCATTTGGACGGCGGGTAGCACGTAGTTGGAAACAAATTCTTGACGCAGATCTTCTACAATTACCTGTGTGCAATTTTGTATTTAGATCCTATGTATAAACGGTTCTAATTGAAAAAAATTATAAGTTGAAAACAAAAAGAAGTAAACTTACATCTTTAGCTCCAACTGCTCTTGCCTTGTCCTTTGCTTTTGCGAAGTCTTCATTTTGACCAACATCAGCCATGTAGCAGACCACATCGTAATTCTTCTGGATTAACCTATTATGATAAGAATATTACTAGTTTGCCTTAACAGAGCATTAGATATTACCGATATTATCCAATGTTACCTACCATTTTAATATGCAGCTTGTGTCCAAACCACCCGAGTATGCGAGAATTACGAGATCCTTAGCCATTGCGATGGTGATACTAGGTTGATGCCCTTAAGTATACTGACAGCGGATGACGAACCTCCTCTTGACATTACGTTCGATGAGATAACCCTAAGGTCATCCCAAGTAATAATTACTGCATAGTGAAACTAACTAATAATCTCCGGTTTGAGTACATAAATATGCAATACCTAATATAATACTAGGTAAAGCAGTGCAAATGAAGCCCTTTTATATATGATATGTAGAATTTAGATTTGAAGTAGCTACAGTATTACCCAACTTATATGGTGCGTCAATCTTCGTTTGCACAGAAAAGAAAGTATGGCCCCGATGATTAACGAAAGAATGCTTAAAACTTACAATCAACCTTAGATCACTACTATAAGGTTCATAATACACTGCAGCTGTTAGTTCCGTCTCACTCGCAAGTCACGCCCCTCCACACGGAGCGCGCTAACATGGCGGCAGCTGCCGACCAATAGCGTTTCACGAGCTTTGAAAATGTATCTTCTGCGCAGGTACATCGGTAAGCCATATTAATTGGGTACTACTGTACTTCAAAATTTCAACAAATTTCCCTTCGCAATGTATGTTTTTTTGTGTAATCATATCATAGTTATTGTTGTTCCCAGCAAATTCACGTCATCTGGATATTGGACGACATTGTGAACAGAGCAAAAGTAGGCATAAGTGAATTTTATGTATTTGACATAAGTAAACTTGATCTTCTCTATTGGGGAAACGGTCACTTTTAAAATCGTTGTTTGTATTTACTCACGAGATAAATGATGAAGTTTGCTTTTTTAGTAAATTGGCCGTATTGATAGCATTGGAGGAGTATTCGCATTACGTATAAGTTTTTAAATCACTAATATTATGTTAATAATTTTAGAAAGCGTCTGAAGGAAAAAAAATATTTGCAATTGCGGCATAATAAAACATACGGTATAGTTAATGATTAAATAATTTAATGAAACTTTTAACAATTGAATACTGGTTTTTAAGACTGGCTATTTAAATACGAATATTCCTACATAATTGCACAATCTATTTGTAGACGACGATTACTGATATTACATTACAGTGCGGCCGGAGAATGAGTTTCTGACACCTGTATATGGGACATAACTATACGTAAGAAAATACTGAATCTTGCCGTGAAACTTGTCGTTATATAAATTGGATTAGTCGCTTCTGTAATAAGCTAATTAAAATTAACAGGTGTCAGAAATGCATTCTCTCGGCGGCTCATCGGTCCACACATTACATAAATTAAGATGGTCGTAATTGTACTTGTAAATTTTTATTGCAGATTATATTTTCAACGAACTATATGATCGGTTATGATTAAACGGTATTTGATGAAGCCCCTTAATGTAAAATATCCCTAATAACTTACAAATCCTAAATGTGTAAAACTGATACATCACACACATATTTTATTCCGGAAAAAGACTGCTAACATGGAAACATGACGAAAGATTGAAATAACGCGATAATTTTACATCTACACATTCAGATTGATACATTGGAATGTAAACGCAAAACCCTTACAAATATGAAGAATATTAACATTTCTAAATACTCAGGCCTAGATAGGTACTAGATATAAATCCAACGCTAGCGAATTATAACTAGAGTTATGTATATTCAGTGGCGTAGCTTGCCCTAAACGGGCTCTGTATCAAAATTTGTTTGGGGGCCCTTCTACCTGACTGCGGCGAAGCCCAAATGGAGGGTAATTCTTATAGAATTTTTTACTTACACACGTTCGGGGCCCCTGTAGCCCGGAAGCTACGTATCTTTGATACGGTTGGCGTTAGCTACGCCCCTGCGTATATAATATATATTAAGTAACGAATAGTGCATTAACCATCTGAAATCAAACTGCTTGGGGCACCTGTGTGCAGTATGCAAAGCAGTTGAATAGCTACTTATGATGCAAAGATCTAGCGTTTGGCATTAAAACAATTAAGATGTTAGAAAGCGAAGTTATAGTAACACACGATACAGTTAATTCCTTAGTATCTATATTCGACGACTCAACCCGGGGTCTTGATTGATACACTCACTATTTAATTGAACATTTTCATAAAACACAACTGTTTCATGTCTCAGTCTGTCATTAGTATGTTTCCAATCATTTCTCAAGCTTATGATTAATAAATTATAATACAATTATAGTAATTAAATAGTTAACAATATAACATTCCACGTGACCTATACAAGTTTTTTTTTAACATCAACGATATAAACATTCTTTAAATCATATTTTGTTATATAAATTATGCAACTAGACTTTAAATAAAAAACTTTCAAAATATGTTTTGAACAATTACATTTGTTTTAAATAAATTCAAATTAAAATCTATAGTGCATACAAAATCAAAGTAAGGTACAGAATATTGATAATGTATGATCATATCACAATAAATGGTCGAATTACAGCAACACATTACACTAAATACTTATATAATACTACAAACGACCTTCAAAAAATCATCAGCAGTTGATTAATTTTGATCTAATGCCGCATTGTTTATTTATAGTAAACTCAAATTAACAATGGTTTATTTAAAATCTGTAGAGATTTTAGTCATCCCATAGAGAATAATCGGTGTTTATTTAGGCGGTGAGAGAGCTGAGGTCCGAAAGGAAGTTGTCTGGTGTCAATATGTGAGAGGAACCGACGATCACCTCCCAGTTCTTGAGTGCAGCTGTCACTTCGTACGCGCAACGGATCTCCGAGAAACATACGCCTGAAATAAAGAAATTACATTTTAAAATTACACCAAGTTTAAATTTTGCCTCCAGTACAGTTCTGCTTTGTGGATTAACACTAGCAGATTCACAATAAAAAACAGGGGGCATAAGGGTGTATCCATCGAACAATTAACCCAAAGAAGCGCAATGACGTTCATTTAGCTTGAAATCTATTCCGCCAATTTCCAACCACCGACAATGCGCTCTGATTGGTTAAGTCAAGGACACATGTGCTCTGATTGGCCAATTCAGGAACACACCATGCAGTGATTGGTCCTTACTGTTCAAAATCACTGACTAGTTGCGGAATTGGATTGCTCTGTAGGTATTACTACTCTAAAGGGATTTTTCCTTGATCAGACTCCGAACAACTTAGTTTTAACCCTTACGCCGTAGACATAAAGCTTATTTTGTACGCTTAAGCTGATAACATCGACATTAGCTTGATCGTCAACTTCGGCAAATAACCGGCACTTGTAAGTCTCTAGCAAACGACTTGTAAGACATTGCGATACAGTATGTATAACGTAAGAAAAATGAAATAAATTTGAATCTTACCTCCAACCACAAAGACAATCAAACGCGGAACATTCTTGATGGTTTGTTGAGCCTTATCCTTGTGCCAATGGCCGTAACGTACGCTGAAATCGAAACCACAATATTATAACTACTTAGTTGACACTAAAATATGATAGTCACCATTAGAATTGGTAAGTATTGTAATTAAGCTCTACAATGCAGTTAGGTAGTATATCACCTAGTGGGTGCTTGATAGCCGGAGGTCTGCGCGCGGCCGGCGAGGAATGGGTAGTGACGCTGATCCAGTTTATCCTCGATAGCATCCTCCATGATATCCTGAAACCGATGTTCACGTAAGTACTAGTCTGATGAGCATACAAACTAGCTTAGTTTGAGCTAGGATCAACTGTGAATAACTTGTTGACTTGGTCGCTGTAGAGATTCCAAGGCTGTGCCAGTTATGTTTTCGCCATTCCTCATGGTTTTTTAATTCTGCCATAGCATTAAACTAGTTTACATCGCGCGGTTTCACTCAAGAAACCCGGGAAAACAATAGTTTCCCGGGATTATATGTTTATGTATTTGCCAAACATCCAAATCCGTACAGCATAAATAAAAAAATATGAGCCATACCTTAATGACTGGAGTCCATCGTGACATTTGGTATGTTTGTTCCGTGATTCTCTCCTTCCTGGTAATCTGGTACTGCTTCTTTCTGTTGCCCTGAAGAAAAGATGACCGATTAACTTTCTGCTTTAATTTAATAGTCATAAGGTACATAGTAGATGATGTAACATACGTCGACTACGACGTTGAGTCCGAGATTGGCGAGGTTGAGGAGGGTCTGCTTGTCGGAGGGCTCGAGCTGCGCGTGCGTCACCAGCTTGTTGAGGTTCTCCTCCGATATGCCGTTCTTGGACATTATGTACAGGGCGATGATGCGCATCTTGTTGAAATTTATCACCGACTGTAAATATCAAATTAACATTATGAAAACAATTATACTACTGCAGGGATAGTCTCAGTTAAATGGGATTCCTTTCCTATAATTTCATGAATGTTTGTCTCGTAATCAAGTTTACCTATTATGCCTCCCGCCGCGTCTGTCTGAATCTGAACGTAAACTCAAAAATGACTGAACAGATTTTCGTAGGGTTTTTGCCAGTGGACGGAGTAATTCACGTCGGTTTAGGTGTATAATTCATTAAGGTCTTGTCGTCATGTCGGAAAAAAATCATGCTTCACGGATAAAACTACTGTGCTACCGGTGCGAAGCCGCGGCGGTCGCTAGTTTTTAACCGACTTCAAGAAAAGGAGGAGGTTCTCAATTCGGATGTTTATATATATTTTTTTTTTTTTTTTTTTTATGTATGTTCGGGCATAACTCCGTCATATATAGACGGATTTGCAAAATTCTTTTTTTGTTCGAAAGGGGTATATTCCGAAATGGTCCCATATAAATTTCATATAGATCTGATGACGAGTTTCGGAGATAGACAACGGAACACTTAAAAAAATTACAGTATATCAGCCGCGATTGCTGCTATCGCATAAATATGCATTGTTTACGCAATCACACTACAAAACATCAGGCCTGTACACTCGAAAGGGTTACGCAGATGTATTCAGTATATAATGAAACTAAAAATTCAAAAATAATTAACTTTTTAACAAAAAAAATAAACCGCCTTCAAAGTACACTAAAAAGTATAAAATAACTCTTATCTGACACTGTTTTGAAGTAAGCGAAATATTTTCTATAGAACACGTCATGCGATTTCGCTCACTTCAAAACAGTGTCAGATAAGAGTTATTTTATACTTTTTAGTGTACTTTGAAGGCGGTTTATTTTTTTTGTTAAAAAGTTAATTATGTTATAATACAAATTCGGCTGGAACCTATTGGTAAAAGGGTTCACACAGGAACCTAGATGCAATCAAAATAGCATCGAATGCTAGTTTTAATATTGCCGCGATTTGACTTTATACACAACTTTCGTCCTTGTTTGCGTCTGCAATAGAATATTTAAAATATTTTACCTGATCCAAAAGAACAGGAACAATGCTCCTCATGTGATCTTTGATCTTTTCACCCTCTGCATCGGTTCCCATAGCAAGATCCTGTTCCACTTTACACAACTTGTCGACGTAGCCTTGGTATGCCTTCATGCAGTCTTCGGCTAAACGCAAATGTGTTGCATACTTGGATAGCTCCTTTTGATATTGAGGCATTTTCTTGATCATCTGAGATAGATCCCGCATAGACTGCTTGTCGCCTGAGATATTAAAATAAATTGAACATATAGTTAAGTTCATTATTTATCTAGAATTTACTGTTCGGTTTTGGGTTTTTCTGTGATTTACCTCCTCCCATGCGCTTGGAGTCTGTGAACTTCTTCAGGTTTTTGGTGACAGAAGTAGAAACGACGGCGATATGCTGATGACGTAATTCCACCCAGAGCTCGTCATTTTCGTCCAACAGTACCTCCTTCAATGCACCTTGTTGAGCGTCGTACCTACAATCGACAATTTAATTAGGAATTTTGATTTCTATGAGCATACAAATAGGTCTTATTAAATGTAAACGCACTTGTAAACGTCGTTTTCAATAGGCAGAAGATCGTAAGCCATTGCTTGTAGCGTCAGTTCGTGCAGTAACGGTGATACGCAATCAAAACCGCGATCCAATACTAAAAGCTGAGAGCGAGCTTTCTCCGGTCCTTCTCCCATTGTTGGCTCATCGGCCTGGAAATATTAAAACAAGCCTGGTATTATGCATGATATATAGTTAGGACACCAGTTAGCTAGTGAGAAATTGACTATTCATACCTTGTATGCATCGAGTTTTTGTTGGATGAGTTGGGCAAGTTCTACATTACGCTCCCAATCGCTGTAAAAATAATATTATGTACATGTGATTAATTTACACAATTATACTACACATAAAACTAGCTATTGCTTAGTAGTTTCACCCACAGTTCTTGGATACAAAGTATCACCAGGGTCTAAGTTACCCTCTTCCAATGTTCAATTGCTTACATTTTCGACCCATGGAAATGTAGCAAACTAACAGCCTTATTAATAAGTTTATAATACTAGAAATCCTTTCCTAAGACAAGTACATACCTGCGATAACGCACTGAAGGGTATTCTCCTAGCGTGGCACAGAGGGTGGCGATTTGTTCAGCGATGCGCTCCATATTCGCATTTCTAGTTTGCGCCAACGCAGGATTGTACATGCACTGGAAAGTCTCGGGAGAGTCCAAGGAGAACACCTAAATTTATATTAAAACGTCAATATTGGAACTTGAACACACTAATAACACAGTGAGATTAGCAGAGGTAAATATAAGACTCAAGGAGGTACCTAGTTTTTGCTTGTTTAATAAAATACCGTTACTTGACTCTGTTTACTGACGTCCGTGTAGTTTTGCTAAGCATTGGCAGTTTGCTTTGAGAACTTTTAAGATATTAGTAACTCTAAATTCAGGATCACTCACCAACTTAGACACTTGTGACTTAAATGTCGATAAGATACTTTTACGTCTTTTATTTCGTCAAAATAAGCGATAAAAAGATGCCTATACTATGCTGAAAATAAAGCTCTCAATATCCTACTAATATTATAAATGCGAAAGTTGGTGAGTATGGATTCACGTTTGCTACTCTTTCACGCAAAAGCTACTGAACGGATTTGGATGAAATTTGGCACACAGATAGAATATGTTCTAGATTCAACACATAGTGTACTTTTATCCCGGGAAAGCAATTTATCCCTCAGGTACGCGGGGCGCAACTAGTAAGTCAATAAAGAGGTGGCTTGAGCAAAGATAAATTAGATTTTAACCATGCAGTTTAAGAACTCATCATAATTGTGTTGGAGCAACACTTCAGTCCAAATGCAGTATACATTTTTTAATTTTATATTTACCTGACATTCATATGGCAAGAAAGCAATGTTGATTTCCTTCAAAGTTTTGATTTTTCTTGCAGCTGAAGACTTGCACAGTTCATTGAACAACTCCTCAGGACACACTAATTCATGGCAGCGTGCAAAGTAATCATCACATTTGTACGTCAATTATATATATCAATGTTAATGGTCAATTACCAATGGTATGTTTGTCTAACAGTGAAGTGAGTATAGTACCTCAAGTCGTGGAGTACTTACCTACTGAGTTTTGAAACAAGTTCTAGACTCAGGTTCATAATAATATTGAAAATAATGATAACAAACCTGCTGTTCATATGGAATGTAAGCAATGTTGATTTCCTTTAATGTTTTGATATATTTAGCTAAATGACTACGTGACAATTCATCAAACAGAACATCGGGGCAAGCTGTAAAATAAATGAAATAAAAAAATAAAAGCTCGAAAAAATAAAAATTTGAAATAGCATGTGGTAATTGTAGTCACAAGATGTAAAAATTCAATTCAAATACAAATAAAAAAATTAAGAACAAATAATAAGTTGCAAAAACATGTAAATTAATTAGGATGGACATGCCACTAAAGATAAGACTCGACACATCACGTTTTGTTTCAACAAGTCTCATCTTTAGTAGCATGTATTGTAATAAACAAAAAATATTGCAAAATAAAAACTATGTTCATCTGTTTCAAAAGTAATACAGATTAGCATACCTTCAGTGAAGAATACATGTGCAGCTTTGTACATGATGCGATTTCCCACAGAGAAGTCATTGATGAGGGCATGCACAGACTTCTCAGAAGGTGTAATGAGGTAAATGCCATCCATGGTGCATAGTGGCTCTCTCTTCTTGTGGATATCTTCCACCACTGTAAATCAAAGAATAGTCTCATGTTATCTCTTTTCTATCCATGTTCCTAACATAACTGACATGATTTTTAGTTAGCAAAGATTTGTCTATCTATCCTACACTAATTAACAAGCAATATTCTCTCTCAAGCAATATCTCTGGAAAATGGGTATTATTGAAATTTCAAGATCGGTAATTTCACTTCATATTTATTTTTACACTGGTATTAAGTAGCATTAGCATAGTTTATCAAAGTCCAACTAGCCTTGCTCCATGGTTTCACCACGGCATCTCATATATAACACAGAATTTTTCAAAATGGCCTTTTTCGTTCCTTATGCACTTGAATATGAATATCTCACTAATATTATAAATGCGAAAGTTTCGATGTTTGTGAGTTTGGATGATTGTACCTCAATCACACTTCAGCAGCTTAATGGCTTTGGATGAAAACATGTTTGGCACACAAATAGAATATGTTCTGTATAGATATAGCTATTTCCGAAGTGACATAGGGTGTTGGAGGATACCATCAAACTAATTTCATCCTGTTTTTCCTAGTGATATGTTTCTTTTTCACTGTAGGATAATAACTTCGATGTTAAGAGATTCCAACCTACAAGGCTACTATGCTAATATAATTTAGTTACAATTCTCTTACATGTAATGCCCTCAGCAGAGATGTCATGCATTTTGCAGCATGCAGATACCATCCGCATGGATAGTTGATCCACAATTAGAATCCTCCATTCTATACGTTGAGACTCCTTGCCTTTGGGACCGCGATAGCGGATCACCTCATTCATAATCTCTGTATAATAAAAATAAATAATATTAAAGCAAAGATGTGGAAATCTATGAAATCATAGAACTATAACAGATTCAAGAATAGACTTGATAATTACACTAGGACAAGTGCACTGAAGTGATATACATGCATCAGCTTTAAGCTGCATAGTATATTAGCAATAATAATAATATTATAAAATGTTAATGCTATTCTATTGTTTTTAAATAAATATTTAGAACTTTTGAAAATTTGTTAGCATTTATAAAGATGCTGAGTTAATATTGAGGTATAGAGGACACTCCATCTTCAAAATCTCAACCAGCTTTGGTTTTTGAAAAACCTTTATTTTTCAATAAATTCTACCCCCTTATTACAAAACATGGTTTAAAGCAAACCCAGGTTTTACTGTCATTCGGTCACTTTCTAACGTCATATAATAAAAAGAGACGAGGCTATTTTAAAACCTGGTTTTACTTTAAACCATGTTTTGTAATAAGGGGGTATATGCTTTGAAAGACCACCATGTTTTTCACCAAATGTCTATTCGACATGTAGAAAGAGCGAGAATCGGGGGGCCAGAACCTGTTAAAATGTCAAGTGTCTATTACTAGTACCTGTGATTTGAGTTGAACTAACATCTGTCAGGAAGTCAGTTTATAGTGAAATAATACCATAATATCATAAATAGCAAAGAAACATTGTATTATTATCATTCCTTTATTGACTACATGGATGGGACAAATCAGGACTCTTTAAGAACTGATACAGTATTATTTATTGTGCAATATTATATTTTTGTAGCAGTTATCTGAGTTCAAACAGTATTAGTAGGTGCAGCAAATATTTTATTACCTACTTCTAAATTTAAAATCATCTTCATTCAGCGTATGTGGGTGTGTCTATATACTGGGCAAATAAATAGTGTTTCATGATTTTACATATCATATACATCATCAAGTTTTGCTCTGTGAAACAATACAATAGCGAGGCTGTGCAAGTTATGACGTACTGCTGCCGCCCCCCGCCGCAGTAACCGAATGACATAAGAAAATCAATATTTTGCTAAATAGTTTCATTCGTCTTAACTTTTAGGAGAAGTTATACAGTGGATTCAGATAAAAAATATCGCATATTGTTGTATTAACAGTATTCAATTTCAGACTGTAAAGCCGAAAATCTTTATTTTACATTATACTACCATTCATTCCTACAACTTGTATTTCAAGTAAAGTGTAATGGAAAATTTAGAACGTTATGTTTTAATAATATTACAGAATTAGAAAATGTTCAACTGAATGAAGAGAAATACGAGTATATTTGGTGTAACCATATCAATACTTATTTTGAATAATACAGATATTAGTCATCGCTAGTGGAGATAAAATCATACAATGATATAATTCACATAGCTCCTCCGGGAACAACAAATTATTATGCAACTGAAAGGTATTACTTAGGTAAATGTGTTATGAACGATTTGTACTAAAATAGCCCGAAATAACTATAAAAAATAAATAATTTCAACTCACTTTGCCCGACAAGTGCTTTTAGAGCCATCTTGAACCGTAGACTAAAGATAAACGTCAAACTGACGTTTGTTAATGTTTCAGTTTCTTTATTTGGCTCACGATGGCAGTGGCAGTCATGGCATGGCTTAGATTCAGGATTAGGTAGATATGTCACTAAAATAATAATAATTACGAAAGCGAGATACGTATATGGCAAAACGTGTATGTGTGAGCAGGACTAAGCATATTTTTTTGTCCCTATCTCGCGTATAGGTTTCTATTCTTGACATCAGTGTCAAAATCGGTGTCGTTGAACTCGTTGATGGCAAACAAGTTTCTGGTTCCAAAAGATATTTTGTTGATGAGAGCTTTGAAATCCTAATTGAATGTTATTTGTGCCTTTTTTATATTCTCAAAGATATTGTTTAGTGTGCAGTGATGGTGAATTGTTGTGTAATTGGTTGTAAAAGCCGTAGTGAACGAAATTAACCAAACATAACCTTTCATCGGTAAGTAGATTTTTTTAATTGATACAGTAAGGAAATCAAAGGATTACTATACTCGAGTGTATTTTCTGTCAATATCATGCAAATTTAATAGATAATTTCGTCGAAAAACGATGATCAACCAAATTTGTTTTTAGTGCTAACCGACCAAAGTGTGAGGCTTATTATTGTGGGGTGGTTAACTATGGTACTACGTGTCATTCGTAAATAGTCGGATTATAAGTTGATGGGGATACCAGCATTTTATAAATTTTACCACTTTATTAATTTTAGCACTTTAAATAGCGTGTTTTATTTTTTGTAGTTTTCATAAAGAACCATTTATAGTTATATTTATAGGTAAGTTTGATACATAGAAAGTAATTGTTTTGAATTCGTGTGACGCGGAAATAATAACTTACAAATAAGGACGATATATGTCATGTATTATGAAATCAAATATAGGTATTGTCAGCGACGCGAACTGATTTTGTAAAGTGCCTAAGTGTGTGTGTTTTACCTAAGTTGTATATAAGAAATATTTTTAAGTGTGAAATGTAAATATTTAAGTGCTAGTATTCATTTAAGTGCGAAATTATTCATAATGGTGCCGATTCTGTTGTAAATCGCACTAAACTAATTTTAGTCACATCTCATCTCTTTCTTACGAACATGATTGAAAAAGGATAGAACATAGTTTAAGTTGTCAAATTAATCTTTGCCGTCTTATTTTGCGTGTATTTAGGCGTAACCGCGATAGATGGCGACTAAAATTATATTGAAAACAAGCATTGGACTAATTTGACAGGACTAAATTTCTTACATCCTTTTCTTATGTTCTTTGTTAGAAAGAGACATAGTGACATTAAAATTAGTTTAGTTGTGAACAACAGAATCAGGGCCATTATAAGGTCTAAAGTATTAATTTAAGGTTTTAGGTAAGGAAAGAAAGGTTTTTAGTTTTGTGTTAACTTATTTCGAGAAAAAGAGGGCCTCTCATGTAGAAGCACCGTTTAACGCGGAGATATTTATGTAATTCTTTTTATATAATGTGTAGAAAAGTAAGGTCTATCTAGTAAATAAGTTAATTTTGTAATGAGAAAGCCATTTCCTAAGGAAAACGCAATTATAAGGAAAAACCGCTATAGAAAGAGATAGGAACACGGTTAGAAAGGGACAGAACATCCCGCAGAAAGAAACGGGACTAAGTGGGAAAAAAATAGCATCAAAACAAACCGCGAAATTGTGTCAAGGTTGCGTTGAAAACTGGAAGAAGAAAAAGGAAGAAATATAAGAAGAATTGGCTTTTTTTTATTGGGTGGTCGGGAACCCTTGTGCAGCGCCCACGTCCCGGATACGTCCTACGTGTCCCGCTCGTATTTTAATCGTGTCCCGGGACGCCTCACGTATCCCGATCGTGTCCCGATTACGTCCCACGCGTTCCAACCGTGTCCCGATCGCATCCCGCACACGTTCCGTGTGTCCCGCGCGCGTTCCACGTGTCCCGAAAGTGTCCCGAATACGTTCTACGCGCCCCGATCGTGTCCCGAGTAGGTCCCACACGTTCCGCCCGTGTTCCAGGCACGTTCCCGCTTGTCCCGAAAAGTCCCGCGCACCCCGTCTGCTCTTGCTACGCGCATTACCGCGCACCCCTCACCCCTCCCCCTTCGTGTTGCTACTCCGTCCCCGTCTCTCTCTCCTGATTCGCCCGGATCTGGTTGCGTCCTGAGTGACTTCGTCCAGCCGGTAGTCTATGTTTTCGTCGTTAATCTCATACAGTCCACTCTAAGGTTAAAGTAGGTCAGATCAAGTGTGCTCGCCACAGGTATTTTCTCTTTCAGATCCGCAAGGCTACTCTCTAAATGTGAAAATTTGCGAGTTTATATGGAAACAAAGGATAATTAGGTATTTAATTGTGTCTTCAGAATACATCACCTATCAGTACAGTATATACAATCAATAACTGAGGAGGTTGCGGTCAAAACGTGATAAGTCACAACTCATACAAAAAAAATCCTCTAGCCTGTACGAAACTATTTATTTTGTATGTCTAGGGTCTTAAATAAACTATACTTCATCAATCCCGTGTTTTATTATGACTTCTATAAAGTTATAACAATATCACCTGCCACACCATTGATAAATTACGACTCGTAGTAAAACCTAAATGCCCAATATCAGTTTACCCACAAAATGGGGTAAAAGTGTAAGTATGGCAGTATTAATTGTACGTAGCTGTATTATATGTAAATATGTCGAACTATAGCTATCTTCTTCGCCATTCGCTGACTGCAAATCTACCTAATCTTCAATCTACGTGGCATGGCATTCCGATCCATACAGAACAAAAAAATCTTTGAAATGAATGGTCATGTTTCTATTTTTGATGTATTCATGAGGAGTTTTCTTATGATACCTATACAAGAAGCTTATATATTTAACCTACATACATCTATATGCCCAAAATACCTGTCAAACTGTTGATAATTCGAACCAATGAGGAGTTTTTGTGGAGTTTTCTTAAGATACCTCTATGGGTCAAAATACCTGTCAAATCATGCACCTAACATTGGTTCGAAATATAAGATAATCAAGAAGAAAACTCCTCATAACATTTTAAATGATGTGGTTGAAGATCGAGGCGAAGGTTTGAAGTGGGTTTGAATCACAGTAATATTTTTCGGAAAAAGAAAACATCATGAGGACACTAGTTTAGAGTAGTACAGGGCCGTCAAACCTAATTGGAAACATAAGTAATGGGGCCCCCAATGACAATGAGGAATGTTAATAGGTATGCAAAATGACTTGAAAGTTTGTAACAGTAGAGCAATTATGTATACAAATAGATTAGTTTTTGTTTCGTTCAAAAAAACCAAGTAGTTATGATTTTACAGACATTTAAAATTCCCCTATATATCGAGGCCCGCTAACGGTCACGTGACCGCGGATGACGTCATGTCTCAACGCTCCGTTCACTCATATTAGTCGCTAGCGGTGGTACGTAGGTATCTTACGCTATTAGTGGAAAGTATTTTGGATTCGATTTATGGATTTGAAAAAGGGCAACCGTATTATCTACATACAATAGGTTGAAATGTAATGAAATTGTTTATTTCGCCAGAAATGTCGTACAATTTAGGTGGAATCTTAAAATAAGGTCTACACATTTCGCTACAGAATAGCATGCAAAATTATAAATTTAAATTGAATCTAATAATTAATGTAATATAATAAAGCAATATAATTAAATAAGATGTCCAAATCATATAATTATTTTACAAGTTTTATTATTTATCGACGAATAGTTATTATTCTGTTGCCGCCGAAAAGCGAGAAGAAAGAATGCAAATGCTTACTCTCCTGCCTGTCTAATATACATAAAATAATGATTTTATAGCTGCAACGCAAGTAGGTACTTATTGAACCTTTTAAGTTTCATGTTATATACAATAAATTAGTAATGTTTGTCTATACCTATTTATACTCTTCTTAGTAAATTTAATAAAGTACATTGATTATATTGCAAATGCAGCGAGTTGAATAGATGTATTTAACTTTTTTTATGTCTTATCTTTTTATTATACAACTAAGTCGGTAAACAAGCATACGGCCCACCTGATGGTAAGCGGTTACCGTAGCCATATGGACGCTTGCAACACACGAAGCATCGCTCACGCGTTACCGACCTTTCCCCCGTCCTCAATGAGCTCTGTCTACCTTACTAACACAGCAGGAACGCAATCTACTATATTTATCAAAATAAATAAAATTGAAGTGTCTGTTATGTAATATCAAAATAACAGCTTTTTATTAAACGCACATGAAAGTACCTATATACGGTTGGCGACACTCGATAGTGTTTTAGCCGCTAAAAGTTCGGCATAATCTGGTCGCTACCCCCAAGATGGTCGGGTATCCTACGAGGATTTTCCCACGCTAATATTTTTTTTTTAAATTAATTTTCCGGTTAATCTCCGAAAGGCTGGAACGATTTTGACTGGATTTTTACTCTCAGTTAGCTTATGATCCTATAAGAAGTAACATACGTTACGTTTATTTTAGAATAAATATTTTTCCCCGCTAAAAAACGGCTGGACCGATATAGACGAGACTTTCACTGATAGATAGCGGATGTTATAAGGAATAACTTAAGCTACTTTTATTTCAGATAATTTATAAGGAGTTCCTTGCAAAATAATTAAAACGCTACGCGCGGGTAAAACGGCGGCTGCGCTGGGGTATCAAATAACTGCACACTACAAAAGTGTATAATATTTAGGTTCATAGTAGACTGTCATTATTCTTACGTCAAAACGATCTTCACAGCATTAAACTTTGCTTTTATTTCTAAATAGATCCAACCGCTTCACAGTTTTTATCCATTTCTCTCGCATTTTGACATCTATTGGAACGAGTAAAATCAACTTTTCCGATGGACTGGTGGTTGTATTTTTACATTTTGGTATAACACATGATTTTCTAGTATTTGTATTGGATATTTAAAAACCAAAAAGTCATAATCTTCTAGGGAAACGTACGGAAGAGCGCGACCCGTCAGGGTATTTGTTCTGTGAGCGCGATTGACTGAGCGAGCGCAGTGTAACATGACGTCATCGCATCGAGTACCGGACCGGTGGAATCCCGCGTCGCGCGCTCATTTTAAAATTCCATATCTCAGAAACTAATTGACTTATCAAAATAATTCTTTCACACGTATTTTTTATTTTCTACAGTTAATGCGGAGAGCTAAAATTCTAAATTAGTGAACATTCTTCATTTTATTAAAATAGGCAAATGGCGTAGTTTTGTAACATAGTAGATTAACTGAATTTGTTTTATTTCTTTACAATCACATGAGAATTATTAAGTGATTAAAAAGAATCCGAAAAAATAACTCTTAGAGCATTCACTATCAAGTTAGTGCTTAAACTAATAATCATGTCGATTGAAAATGTACTTAATCACCTCTTCAAATTTGTCGTCTTTGAGCACATAAATATATTTATCGGTTGTGGCGTAGCTTGCTCTAGACGGGCCCTGTATGGAAATTTGTTAGGGGGCCCTTCTAATTGCGGCGAAACCAAATGGAGTTTTTTTTTTGTAATTTTTGCTTACACACGTTCGTGGCCCTTGTAGCCCAGGGGCTCGTATCATTGATACGGCTGATGCGGCGGTAGCTACGCCCTTGTTTATCGGTAACATCGGTTATCGGTTGGTGATCTGACAGGAACCAGAGGGCCCCCATCGATCGCGGGGCCCTGGGCACATGCCCAGAGTGGAGTGCCCAGTGGAAAAGAATCTCAAGGCATTTTCTTTAATGTACAATACCACATTCACATTAAACAGATATTTGTATGACATAAAAAAAAACAAGTGTTTTTTTTTTACTGCTGGTAATATTATAACAAATAGCCCTGCGCGCGCATTTGATAACATAAAATGTGAATGATAAGAAGGCGGGTCAATAAAAGAGTGACAAAGATATAACATATTGCTTTTTCTTTCAGACATCGCAGAATAGAGTGTAAAATGGAATAGAACACAGACAGAACAGCCAGCCAATTCAGTTTTTTGTATGCTTGTGTCGAATGTGGATGTGCTAATGTGAGTCGTTTATTTTAGTGTTGTATCACGCGCTCGTAAATTATAAACTTGAATAAGTAAAAATAACTTTCAAAGGAAAAAACTTGTAAGGTATATATTTTTTTATTTTAAACATTTTATGCAATCGTTAATTTATTTTATTATTTTATATATTTAAATTATTAATTTTATTTATTTATCAATGTTTTACTGGAGGTAGGTTTTAATTTAAAATGACATTGTACCTATTCTTTATTTTTCTCTTTTTAATATGTTTTAAAATGTTTTTTAAAATGTGTCGTAATTATATGTGCCCTAGGTCGGGCCAAAAACTTTATTAGCACTTGATAAAGCGTAATGGTGGTACATCATGCAAAATCATTACTTTAACTTACAGAAATTGCTCAAATCATATTTAAGTATGTTGTTAAACCAGCTTTTTAAGGTGTCTGGCGGTAGCATTAGCGCTCGAGATTATTTGTAAAATTCGTAAAAAATTGTTGATTCGGTGACTCCGACGCAACGATGTCGACGGATGGTTTTCGTTTAAATCAGTCACTTTGGTCGGGTTTTAAGTACCTTTATGTACAGTCGAGGACATCAATGTGTACATTTGATTAAGTGAAATTCAAACTCAGTTTTCTTGCACTGTACCTATATATTCTAATGTTGAAATATAACACAAGTCATGATAGTATACATATGTTAAAACATTCCGTCTGTATAATATCTCGTGATTTCAATCAATAGTTTAAGAGAAAATCGTTGTTGAATTTCACTTAGTGGATACATATTTATGTCATCGACTGTACCTAAGTACCTACCTTAGCTATTTTATAGTTTTGTAAATCTTTAGTTTGTCCCAAGTAAAAAAATTCAAGTTTTTAAGAATAGCTGCAGTTTAATACTTATTTTACGTAGAAACGTTATTTTACAAGTAACTATGGGTAATACCGTTATGTTCGTACTTAAATATAAATAAATAAATAGCCATAGGTACATTAGCTAAGTGGAGACAATATTTATTCAAAATATTTTAGCATTACGGCAATAAGTACTTATTACAACTTTAATTGTTACCGGTACCTACCTGCTTTACTTAATTAATTAACTGGGTATAACATTGATCAATAAATACCTACATTAACGCTTGCTTAATAACGTTACAACTAATATTTATTTATTGAATATCAATGCTTTTTTTAATGATTAACATGGTCGTGTTTTTATCGGCAGGTGGTGAAAGTGAGGTGCGGCGTTGAGGAGCTTGCTACTGGATGCTACAGTCAAACAGTGCCGCTCGATCAGCTGCATGCAGCTAGTGTATCAGTGAAATGTAAAGTGGCAATGTATGTCGTCTCATCGGCGTGCAAACTTTTACCAGTGTTTGTTATTGAGTTATTGTGTGCATCATGAGGAACGATGACTTGATGGTGGTCATTCCATACCCATGTCGCGCGGAAGGCTGGCTTGAGAGATGCGGTGAGTATCATAACAAATTAAAAGTGTTTTAAAAGTTGCAACTCAATGTACCTATGAACAGAGTGCAAATAGTTATTTTTACCATTACACTATCGGCGAGTTATTTGGGGCGTTTTACGTAGGTGCTCAATCAATGACATGGTGTAAGTGTATGTAGGTTTACAACTCTATACTATTGTGCAGTAATAAAGGTCTGATTTTTTGGAAAAAAAGCAACGCAACCATCCAAGAGGGATTCGTTAACGTGGAGATTTTAATGAATAGGTAGGAATTTATTTCTCGACATAAGTTTTTCATTCAGAAGTAGGTATTTAGATCAATAGGTAGGTAAGTGCCTATAGTAGTAGGTAGTTATTTTCCTGAAAAAAAAAACCCGACTGAACTAAACAAGCTCTTTAATCTATAGAATTTTGAATATAACTTGAATTTTATAAAGTATTGCAAAATTCTATAGATTAAAGAGCTTGTTTTTCTCTTTTCAGTTATTTTTTGTTTTACGCAGTCGGGTTTTTTTTATTTCAGACTTTTTTTTTAATGAATTAATTGTATGTATTAGTAAGTAAATATGTGGTACGATAAAGTAAGGCTAACAACCATCGCAACTCTGAGTTACGTACGGTATCCGTTATAATAACGAAATTTTTGATTTTAATACCCCCCTCTTTTTATATTTGCAGACTTTTTTTAATTCCCTATGACACACAGTTAAGACGAATCAAACGACACCTCATATGCTTTAAAATCCATCAAGCCGTTTAGGCTGCAGAGCGTGCCAAAGAAATAGTCATACATACACACACTCGAAAAACATAACCCTCCTTCCGGGTCCGTCGGGTAAAAAGTGTTGATGTTTCTCACGTCGAATACGTTGCTCTTATGTCACAGTATTAGTGTGTACTGTGTAGTAGTAGTAGAGTGTAGTGTTCTAGCAACAAATTGAATTTGATTTGTGGCCCAAATGTCGTGATTGTGTTTAATTGTCGTAGGTATTGCACAACAGTGGGCTGAGCGTCCCACAGCCGCTAGCCCTAGCCGTGTCGCCTTCTCCGACCGACAATTACAACTATTTGACTTGTCACCAGTTATATAGCTAATTGTTTAACTCTTAAATTGAACTGAACGAGCCACGTGCACAGCACAACACGCTTAGTCATTGTGATCATCTCAAATATTTCTTTTGCTAATTTAAATCGTGCGCACATCGCTTAGTTACATTTTGCAATGAATCAGACTGTTGCAAATTTGTGTTACTAAGTGCATCTAACAAATGAGATTTTACGCCTACAGAACCGTTTATTTTATCAGAAATGTTGGCATTGGCTAGGTCCAACTTTCTCGATTCTGTTTTTCCGTCTTTAGGCTACAGAACAACATCGTATCGGTATCGTATCGTTGGCAATGATCTATCTATAGTGTAATTGAAAACAATAAATAGGAGTTTCGGAAATATTTATTACAACGGCGGGTGTTATCGTCAAGAGAGTAGCAGGTCGTTCGCGTATGCCCTACTTTCAGTGAAAACTATACGGCTGGGCGTTGTGGTTTTCTATCGAGTTTCGGTCCACCAGGCGCTGGGACCAATTGACTCGCTTTCTAGCCCCAATAAAGGGTCTAATAGCTCGATATTACGTTAAAAAATGCTTTAAGCATCTAGTTGTAAGAAAATGAACAGGAAAATCATCCTTCTACGAATCGTCAATGAGACAATGTCACGTATGTTTGTGTAGAGTGCTGTGGTTGGAATCAAATTATGTTAGAATTCTAAAATAAACATTTGTGATAGGTATTCATTGATACTATCTTTAATAACAAATGAAGCAAGAAATATCTAAGTTTGCTTTAGGTACCTGTAATTGGGAACATACACAAATAGAAAGCTAGCAATCAAAGCTTTTTGAACTGAGTAAAGGTTGTTGCTCAGGGAGCTGTTCCGACCTTATGCGGAAAACTGTTCAAACTTTGTGAATATACTTAAGTACTGCGTCAGTTTTGAAAATAAAGCTGTACATATAAACTTTCAAAAAAGCACTGTACTAGGTAGGGTCATTGCGCTGGTTTTCGTCCAATTATCGGAGTTGCCAGCTTTGTGATCCGAAATGAATATCTTGAAGTACCCTTACTTAAATGTATTATATTTTTTGTGTGTGCTTAATTAGTCTTCTTTAGGTTAATGTTAAGAGAAAATAAATCATTTTCACATCTCTTTTTATAAAAAAATATTTTATCAAAAGTAGGGTTTTTGCTAGTTTTCGTCCAAAAAAATTGGTTTTCGTCCTAGTGTGAGCTAGATTTCGACCACTATGTAGAAAAAGGAGTGCAGGTGAATTATCAAGTTAAAAAGCTATTATAATATACTTTTATTTAATCAACAACGTAATATATCTACTATTTAATAGCCTTATTGTCATTTTTCTCTTTTTATTTCTTTTATTAGCTATAATTAAAGAAATTAAGAAAATAAATCAATCATGCGTATTACAATGACAATCACAGCACAAGCACAGCAACTCAATAGTGGAACAACGTATCGTAGCCGTGTTTGAAGTCATTGAAATTGTCGTTAGATGAACATTAATCATGCATGTTTTTCAGGGTATGATGATGGAGTAGGAGTATAGGCACTGGAACTCCATAGTGGAGCAACGTATCCTGACCGTGTTTGGGGTCGTTGGAATTGTATGGTGATTTTTGACCATATATGGTTTTTAGGGTCTGATGATGGAGTAGGAGGGTAGGAACTGGGACTCTATAGCGTAGCAACGTATTCTAGCCGTGTTTGGGGATGTTGGACTTGTCTTGAGATGAACATAGACCATATATGATTTTCAGGTACTGATGACAGAGTAGGAGGGTAGGCACTGGAGCCCAATCTTATCTTATCTTATGGAGGGGCCGAGAAATAGCTCGGACACTTCGACCCATTGGGATCTATTGTGGTCCCCTAGATACCTTACTCCTCCCCAGTCTCGTTTAAAACTCTTTTCATGAGTTTTACAACTAGGCTAGGAGATATGAGCCTATAGTCTTCTGGTTTTGGATATCCGATCCCTAGTAGACTCATTCGCTTACCAGCCAGTGCATCGCATGCACAGAAGGTGCTCCATGCGTTCCGTATGTTCCCCACATAACCTGCACATGGGTGTCGCGGTTATACCCATCTTCATGAGCATGTCGTTGGTTCCAAAGTGCCCAGTAAAGGCCCCAAGCAGGTAGCGGATTTGCCCCCTGCTCATATTCCAAATGCATTCCCGGGCTTTGAAATTAGAGCCTAGGAATTTCTTGGAGTGTTGTAGACCGGTATTAGACAGCCAATGTGTTCGTTGTCTTTGATCTGCAAACTCCCTAAATGTGGCCTTTACGAGACACGTCGATATGCCTACACATGGTTCTGGACCCACAAAGTCATTTGCTGAGCCCTCTCTTGCCAGTTCATCTGCCACTTCGTTACCATGGATTCCTTTGTGCCCAGGGACCCAAATCAGTCTTACCCTGTTATGCTTCCCAAGCCTGTTTAGGGTTTGGACAGCATCCAGAATAAGTCTGGAGTCCACTTTGTAGGATGCCATGGCTTTGATTGCAGCCTGACTGTCATTGAGAATATAGATGGATTTACCTTTGGTTCCTCTATCTATATTCTCCTGAGCACAGGTTATTATGGCGTATGTTTCTGCTTGGAATACAGTTGCCATCTTCCCTAAGCTTTTGCTACATTTGTACGCCTTATTTTCCCAAATTGCAGTTAGAGCCTTTATTAAGGAATCTTCCGTGTACGCGGCGGTTTTCTTTCTAGTTTTAAAGTAAGTTTTTAAAATAACAAGGCTACTTTTTATCCTGGGAACGCGGGTGAAACCGCAGAGGAACAGCTAGTATACAAATAATATGTCTATGGACGAAAAATAATGCAAAAGAATATCTTTTTTTTAATTTTCGTCCACCCGAGTGCTCGTTCATGGACGAAAACTAACACCACATTAAACGCTTTTTTTAGTTTTCGTCCACGTCCTATAAATATTTTTTATTCCCGCAACACTGACAAAGGAGTGGACGGAAACTAAAATGTCTAAACTCATTGCAATAAAGATCATTATTGGGAGATAATTCATTATTTTATAGGTCCGTTGAAGTAAAATGACCATTACAAATATTCACATAGCTATTTGGGTTTCCGTCCACGTGGACGAAAACCAAATATTTTGCTAAATTGGTATGCTAGTATTAGTCCACTAAATTTTACTAAGATTTCCATAAAAAAACTATAATAAACACTTAAATTTGTGTTAAATATGGTGTTAAATAGACATACTTGCCAAAAACATTACGTAAACTAGCTAAAACAGTTATTAAACTTACCATGAACTTTTCCTACCGGTATAATTTTTTTTAGGCGCGTTGACTTCTGCAAGGCAGGGATGCGAAGCGGTCACTGACGTTAATATTTTTGAAGTCACTACTCGTCAAATCACATTTTCATGTTGATAGAACTGTTGCCTAGACATTATGGATTGCAAAAAGTCCAAACTTGCGCGGGAAGGTACGTTTGTATTCAAATTTTACGCATGTGTTTGTAGTACCTCAGTCAAATGGACGAAATGTGGTACTGGACGGCAAACCAGCGCAATGACCCATATCAAAAATTTTATGAACCGCTTGTAATAAAAATCCCATCGGATTAATTTATCACGATCCAATACGATTTTAGTACTAGTTTTATGACGTGTCAAATTGTTAACAGCAAAAAGCTTTTAAATACAGTTTGATTTAACATCAAATGTTAATTGGAACAATATTACACGGGCCAGTTCGTATTGAGCGATCGGTATGTCTAGTCATGTGGATCATTATTGCATTTTGCTTTCCTCATTATAATAATTACTGGTGCTGTGATCTTTAAGTAGGTAATGCATACATTGATGGCATGTTTATGTAAATAATGCTGTCACATTTTAAAGCCCTTACATGCAGCAATCATGCATGGCACCTATTCCTGTTTTCGGTACGGTGTCGGCTATACAGGGTGTTGTTTTGGTCCGCGACGAGTGACACAGGGATGGTAGTATAAAAAATACTCTTTCCATAAATGCCCTAATTTCCATTAAATACTGTAAATGCACTGAGAAATACCTGTTTCAATTTGAAAAATAATTACCGCGAAGTATGGTTACCATGCGTGTTTTACAGACGTACATCGCGCGACGGTGTGCGAGCGACGCGATGTGTGCAGTGCAGTAGGCACGTACACAACACATGCTTGTAGGTACATACTACCTATACTCTATTATCACAGCTATAACGAAGAAATGTGTTGATATTTAGTTACATTGTCGGTATTATTGTTTATGTTATTGAAATAGTTTATCTTATGAAGATAACATAAACAATAAAGACGCCGACTAAACCTTTTACGGCCCCGAAATTTCCGAAGTCGTAAACAGCCGTCTAGCTTTTGTTATTTTTAATTGCCTTAAACACGTGCATCATTTGCACACGCTTGGTTTATTGTGAATTTAGTTGTTTTTCTATCTTCTTCCCATAATACCTACTTTGTTTGATTCATCTTTCCCTTCATACTTTACGGGCTTAGGACCGTCAAAAATACCGAACATGACCGGCAAGCATAGATTGTCGATATGCATAGATAATCTTGATTTATTTAGTACCTAGTAGTAGTTTTCCAATTTGTATTTACTTTGTTAAACAAACTTTATTTAACAAAAAAACACTTCTTCATTAATAAACTGTACCTAGGTACCTAGTTAAACAAAGCAAATAAAATCTGGAAAACGAATACCAGTTTATTTATCGATAGGTATATCCATTTTTGCGGAGTAGGTTTTTATTAACCAGTGAAGTTTATTAAATTCTTAATGTAAGATAAAAAAATTGTAAGTTACCTACCTCATAACGATAAGGCTGTGATAATGCCTACGACAGCCTACAGCATGTTAAGTATCTTTGGCGTATTTAAAAAGGTGAATCAACTTATTTACAACGATTAGGCACATGGTTAGATTAAATCAAAATAAGTTCCTTGATTAGGTCAGTTTTAAAACATGTTCGAAATGTCCTCCGCGTTCTGCGATACACAGTTCAGCACGTCGGCGTAAATTGTTCGTGAGGCGAGACAAAACTAACTGATTTTCCCTCACATTTTGAAACGCGTTCACTACGGCCTCTCGTAGCTCATGTACGTTTTCATATTCATCGTGTCTGCCGTACACGATGCGCTTTACGTCGCCCCATAGATAAAAGTCCATGGGCGTCAGGTCCGGTGATCGTGGCGGCCACGGTATAGGCCCGCCTCGTCCAATCCATCGTTCACCAAAGATCGAATTTAGGTACTCACGTACAACAAGGGCGTAGTGTGGGGGAGCTCCGTCCTGTTGAAAATAAAGTCCCGCGAGCAGACGAAGGGGGATTTCGTCCATCATCTCGCCGATGACTTGGTCGCGAAGAATTTCTAGGTAGGCTTCACCAGTTAGTCGCCCGTCGATGAAGTACGGTCCGAGAATGTTGGTACCGAGTATTCCCGCCCACACATTAAGCGAGAATCGCGTTTGATAAGAGTCAACAACAGTTTTGTGAGGATTTTCACTGGCACTCTCACTTCTCACTTCCCACCAATGTTCATTGTGCACGTTAAACATCCCTACTCTCGTGAATAACGCTTCATCTGTCCATAAAATGTTATGATGCAAATTTGATCGCAACCATTCGCAAAATGTTACGCGGCCTGCGTGATCCGTGGGTAGAATGTGCTGTACCCTCTGGAAGTGAAAAGGGTGCATCCTTTCACTGTGCAACAACCGCCACACGGTTGTGTGATCAAGGCCAAAGTACCGCCCTGCGTCACGAGTACTTGCACGGGGTTCACGACGATAATATCGTAAAATCGCTTCCTGAACATCCACTGAAAGTCCACTTTGTCCTCTTCCTTGAGCGTGGTTGGGTGTTTCAAAGGATCCCCACTCTCGTAGGTTGAACACGATATTCCTTAACATGTGTCGTGTAACAGCGGGCCGTTCTGGGAATAATTCACTCCAGAACCTAACACTAATGTTTTCATTTTGTCCACTTGAAAAGTAAATGTTCAGTAAATCGAACTTATCACGATTCGTCAACACCATTTTAATGTGAATTTACGTAAACGTATGTTAGTAATAAACTGATGACGCGCGCGCACACGTCACGGGAACTTGTAGCAGACTGACTGGCGCCGGCCGGCGCGGGCGCGGCGGGCGGCCGGGTCGTGTGCATTGCACTCGCACCACAGTCCACCTTCGCCGCCTCACCCCGTCCCCAGCCCCTCGCACTCCCGTTGAGAGTTATGATGACTACATTTTAATTTATTATAAGATTTTCCCATAAAAAAATAAGGTATTTTTTTTATATTTTTTTTAGCATCAGTATCATTTGTATTATCAACCCTGAGACGCTCGTCGCTGACCAAAACAACAACCTGTATAGTTCATTGTAATATTAATGTATCGGGTCTATTCGCGCACAGATTATTATCAAAATTTAATTTTGACTAACCTCGACGTTTCGATCAAGTTGCATTGATCGTGGTCACGAGTGAACTGATTAATATTACAATGAATTTAGTTCGCGAAAGCTTAAAAAGGGCTATATAGTTTGCTTGTAGTTTTTTTATTTTTATTTCAACATGTTGAAAAGAAAGGTCCCCCGATGGTAAATAGCCTATGGACATTTGCAACAGAAAGGTACTAATATTTCATTTTTGACTCAATAAGTATGACTCATAACAAATAGACTAGGAGGGCACGACAGAAATGGTAACGATAAGGTAAATGGATGAAATCGGGTTCATCGGATAGAGGATACCTCTCTGATGCCAAATAAGTCGGTCTGCCTGCGCCAATTGGTTGCGTTATCTAGATATGGCGCCTGAAAAACTGTTTATCGTGACCGAAAAAAAATGATAAGGTAAATGGCTGAGCTCGACGTAGAAAGTAAGTACTAGTTGTACTGATGTCATTATAAAAAAAACTGACCAAATATTCGGTTGCGTTATCTAGATATGGCGGCTGAAAAACTGTTTATCGTGACCGAAAAAAAATGATAAGGTAAATGGCTGAGCTCGATGAATCATGGAAGTATTAGTGCATACTAGCTTAGTAATAAAAAAACTGACAACAATTTTGGTTGCGTTTCGTAGTTATAAGCAATCTACGTAATAATTATCAATATGGATAATTTTAGTGTTTTACGGTTTCGCGGAATTTACACTGTCAAAAATATGAAAATGTAATTAGTGCCACCCCCCTCCCTTTATATCCCCCGCTACCCCGCCTGCACTGAGCGGCATTCACGAGTCAACAGACATAGTATAAGATTATAACATTGTTGTG
Organism: Polyploca ridens; assembly: GCA_951394255.1. Lineage (NCBI taxonomy): Eukaryota > Metazoa > Arthropoda > Insecta > Lepidoptera > Drepanidae > Polyploca > Polyploca ridens. Next base: position 4,965,530 of record OX596248.1, read on the forward strand.
AAAGATATTTTGCACTAGTTACCTGCACGAGCTTACAGGCAAGTTCAGGCAACGCTTACTCGCGCTGTTCACGAGTTGAAAAAAGTGTTTTATTAGAAATATGTCATTAATGTACACACGGCAACACATCAAGCTATACATTTCCAGTATAAGCTGATCTCGCAGTGTATAGGATTTTCGTACAATGAGAGGTCAGCTTATATTGGAAATGTATAGCTTGATCTGTAGCCGTGTGTACCAGATTAGTGTAAATAGTGTAAACTCTTTAAAAAAATCATCATCATCATCAGCCTATCCCACTGCCGACCCTCCTTTCACAAATGAGGGTGAAAGGGACTGGGCAATACTCCACCACGCATGCCCACTGCGAATTGATGGCGGTAGGCTAGTGGTCAACCTACTGTTGGAATTTTTCAAGCTGCCTAGGAGGCATCCTACTAACGACTATCATAATTAAGTGATAACCGGGACCAACGGCTTTACATGCCTTCCGAAGCACAGAAACGCTCGATTTGAAATATCATTAGGCGGTCACCCATCCAGGTATCAACCACGACGGTGGTAGCCGATCGATTAAGAACGGCTAACCATGCTACACCACGAGCGCATTAAAAAAAGTGTACAAATTCGAGGTAATCGTATCTGAAGTACGCAAACATATAATTACCAAATAACATAGATTGTCATTGTAGTTATCATTTATCATGTTATAAAAAGTTTACAGCAGTTAAAAGTACGTCCACTTTATTTCATAAGTTTACTAAGAAAAACGCAGTACCAGATACACATAATTGATTCCAGATACACAGTTGAAGAAATTTTACTTACAGTGCCTAATACACCGAGCACACTTTAATATTTATATTATATTATATTCTTGCTAAAACAAAGATTATCAAGATGCACTAATAGAGTTATATGACGATGAGCTATTGAAGAATAAAACATGAGAAAAAATAGAACAATTTGTTTCGACATGGATTATGATCCTGTGTCCCCTAGATGGGGCAGAGGGCGTCTACAGAAAACTCTGGAAACTCTGAAGACTTCTCGATCTTCTTCGCTTCGTCAAGCACAGTGCGTCGCCAGGTTTGTTTGGGACGGCCACGCTTTCGTTTCCCCTGCGGATTCCAGTCCATTGCCTGGTCGGGGTCCCTTCAGAGAGTGTGGCCAATCCAGTTCCATTTGCGATGCTTGATCTGTTGGTCGATCGGTGTTTCGTGGCAGCGTTCTCGGAGCTCTACGTTCTAGATTTTCTCGGGCCAGTGGATAACGAGAATTTGGCGAAGGCATCGATTGACAAAAACATGGAGCTGGTGCGAGATGGCCTTGGTTACCTTCCATGATTCACACCCGTACAGAAGAAGTACAGACTTCACATTGGACTCGAATATCTTGAGCTTAACTCTGGGTCAGCTTCCGAGACTGCCATAAGGGGCGCATATGCACGAAAGTTGCTCGGGCCTTGGCAATCCGATTGTTTGCGACATGTATGGCTGCAAAACTATGTCAATTCAGTCAACGAAGATCGCCATAAGATGCTTTAAAAAAAAACAAACCTAATAAAGAAAATGAGAAATTTTACAAGAGTCTTATGAATTTTGATGCTTCTTCAATGCCACCTTCAAAAGTAGAATTGGATCAGCATATTACGCGCAAGATATGTATGGAACATATGGAGCAATGCCTGTTGATAAACTCCCAGTAGTTTTTCGCCAGTCAATAAATTAAAGTAAATTGTTGATTCTATAATAATTGTAAAACTATCGACACGTTACAATAAAAATCTAAATTCAAATTGGGAAAGTCCGAATAAATTTTTGCAACTAACTTTAATGTCTTAAATAACTAATGTATTGATTTCAAAATTCCAAACAGCAGTTATTTTTTGCGTACGGTAGATGGAAAATAATTGTTGGCGTGTTGCCGCTAACAACATCACTATAGGTTCATGCCTACCAGACAACTAAGCATTTATTTCATATAATACTCAAACTATAAAAGAAGATGAATATAACCGCTCACTGCTGGCGGGGCGGCGGGAGGTATAAAGGGAGGGTGCCCCCCTCCCTCAACGATATCATTTTCATATTTTTGACAATGCAAATTCCGAGAAAACCGTAAAACACTCAAATTATCCATAGTGATAACTGTTACGTAGATCGCTTATAACTACGAAACGCAACCAAAATTTTTGTCAGTTTTTTTATTACTAAGCTAGTATGCACTAATACTTCCATGATTCATCGAGCTCAGCCATTTACCTTATCATTTTTTTTCGGTCACGATAAACAGTTTTTCAGCCGCCATATCTAGATAACGCAACCGAATATTTGGTCAGTTTTTTTTAAATTGTCATCAGTACAACTAGTACTTACTTTCTACGTCGAGTTCAGCCATTTACCTTATCGTTTTTTTTTGGTCACGATAAACAGTTTTTCAGGCGCCATATCTAGACAACGCAACCACTTGGTGCAGGCAGACCGACTTATATGGCATCAGAGAGGTATCCTCTATCCGATGAACCAGAGTTCACCCATTTACCTTATCGTTACCATTTTTGTCGTCACCTCCTAGTATAAAAGTGGGGAAGTCACATTGTTTTATCGTAACTGTGTGGCTTGTTATGTAATAAGTATTGGCTTTCATGTTTATCTATTCAACTAAAACCTCAAGAAAAAACCTCAAGAATTCTTGATACACCTGCTAGATTTCCAACAGGCGGTTTTCGTATAAAATGGTTTAGCTATAGGATAACTCAGTCAGCTTTAAAGCAATATCCAGGGGCGTAGCTACTGCCGTACGGCCCCCGGGGCTACATGGGCCCCCGGGTGGGCTATATTACATGGGCCCCGAAGAATCTTTAGGTGCCCATCATTTGGGCTTCGCCGCAGCCAAAAGAAGTGCCCCCCAACAAACTTTGATACAGAACCCGTCTAGGGCAAGCTACGCCGCACTGGCATTATCACAGCGAATTCTTTATCCTTAGGACTAAGACCAGAGAAAATATTAGGACTGATGATCGCATAATTCTATCATAAGTCCTACATGATGTCAGGTTAACCATAGCATGAACCTAGGTAAGTTCCTACACGATTTTCGTGGAGTAGTGATGTCATGTTCCTCGTATCGTGCAAGGCTGTTTCGAGCGGTACACACGTCGCTCTTTGTTTTAAATTTTGACACCACAGTTTTTATAAACAGCTGTTTTATATTGCTTACCCAGTAATTTAAGTTTTACTGCATGCAAAATTTTTGTTGACATTTAGCTTCAAAATAAAGAATTAAAGTTGATTCAGACGATCCAAAAGAAATTAATATTAATACATTCTCTTAATTTAATTTTGATTACCGTGTGAGCTTTATTTTGTCCTGGTCATTGTTTTGCCCACGGCTCCATTCTCGTGGTTATTTTATCTGAGGTCACTGCGCCGCGCCTTTTAGTCACAGCGTAATGATACAGTGCCTAAAACTTCCTCAAGTAAAATATCAAAATCCATGCAGTGGTTTTCAAGTTTTAAGAACACCACATTCAGAGAGACGTTGCTATTTAGTAATGTGGTTGCGTTTTATAATATAAAAAGATAAGCATCTGATATACAGGTTGTTGTTTTGGTCAGCGACGAGCGACTCAGGGTCGATTATACAAATGATACTGGTGCTAAAAAAAATATAAAAAAATACTTTTTTTTTTAATAATAAAAATAAAAAAAATTAAATTTTGAAAATCGTGTAATAAGCTAAAGTGTAGACATAATACTCAACGGGAGTACGAGGGAGTAAAGGGGTGGGGCGATGGCGGCTTGCGCCTAGCTCTAATCTGTGCACGTGCCTAGTAACCATACTTTGCGGTAATTTTATTTCAAATTGAATAAGGTATTTCTCAACATATTTACAGTATTTAATGGAATTAAGTCCATTTTTGGGGAATATATATTTTGTACTACCGCTCCTAGGTCGCTTGTCGCCGACCAAAACAACACCCAGTATAAGTACCTTCATTATGGGTTGGCAGCAATCTACATAAAACAAAAGGATGTGAATAAAATGCGTGACGTGAAAAGCTCCGTTATATTAATAGAGTGCTTGGTGGATGTGTTGTGGAGACCTTAGCATACCTCAGCACGTGCCGCGCCTGCGAATGACATTCGCTAGAAAGTAAACTCTCGCATTGCCTCGCCCTCGCCTCACTCCGATGCCAACAACATTGACTTGCTTGACACCACTGACAGTATCCATTGTTTTATTTTCCAAAAGCGACATTTTCTGGCGAATTTCTTAAACTTTCTAGACTGAACCTCTCGAATGACAAAGCTAATGTTCCACATTAAATGTTCATTATTTTGTTTATAGCCCATTCATCGCGTATTCACATGGTTTATAATGCTATTTACCAATATAGCAAGACAATTTTACTAATTGCACATCTTAATTTGTGGAGAAACTTTAATCGAGCAAGATACAAGATCAGCTTTAATTTCATATAAACGCACATGAACGTAGGTACTTACAGATTAATTTGAAATTAATTGAACAATTAATCAGTAGCAGTTCTCCCTGTGAAGTCATTTGTAGTTTCATACCTAAAAGTCAGAATGGGGCAAGTGGTAAGAATGTAATGAGCACGTTGTAATGTTACATGGGGACTGTTTGAATATTGGTAGGGTGGTGCGCCGCCATCTCCCGGGGCTACTCGACAGAAGGGGACCCTCGGCTATAAATCAGACTAATCACTCGACGAAGTTGATCACGTTCTCTATCTCTTCGTTAAAATCCGGCCGCAATAGTATGCGATGGTATCTCCCTAACAAACGCCATCCGTCAGAGACCTTTGATTTGACTGATAAGTAATTCAAATCGGAAGAATTGGTTCCATTATGAATATAGGTAACTAGGTACCTTTTGTATTTAGGCGCGTTAAAAGGACAGTCCATCTGTGCACACACCCAGTCTTGCAACATTCGTACAAGCATAGTTGCGTAACCCGACAATTCCTAGTATGTTAACTGTGTAAATACAAGAACTATTCGTTTCTATTTCCTTATTTTTTTAATACTTACCTAGTTAGATTTTCTGTTTTTAATACTGTACCTAAAGACATGTCTCCGAATCAAAAGATGCATGTAAGTACAATATGTAGGTACCTACCTACAATAACTTCAAAATAATTAATTTAATAGCTGCGAGCTTAATTAATTCACTATCATTCATAGATACATTGCTAACTTGTGCTACAAAATAAAGTATTGACGCATCGTTCACAATTCAGCGGCGGGTTGCGTATGTGTATGTGTACCTAATTGAATAAAGATTGTAATGCATTTCCGTCCCTTTGTACAACACAAATCACGTTTTAGGGCAGTAGATGTAGTTAGACATCTACTGCCCTAAAACGTTATGACATTCAATGGTTATGACTATACTGATGAATTGATGATGTTTTAAAAACCTCATAATTTTATTGAGGATACACGTTTTACCTACTACACATCACAACTGCGAAAACATTAGATCTCTCTGGAAAGCGGGTAAACCACGTAGCTTTCGTTTACATCGGTGAATTAGGTACAGGGAGTACCTACCTAATTCACCTCTGGACCCCAGGACAAAAATAAACCTGGAAAATAAACATGTTACATCGAATTTTTCTAATAGTTTTAATCGTAAATTTACTACAGCTAGTGGATGACGTGTAGGTAAAGTGAGTTATATTGGTATCTATCATTCAATTAGAGGAATAGTGAGGTCAGGGAAGCATTCCTCCCACGGTCACGCTACTTATCAACAAAACTGGACCGGGGTCACCGGCCATCTCGGCTACAAACTATTCAAATTGTGTTAATATCTCGTTACACTCTGGACAGCAAATAACATCGTGTACTTTTAATCATTATCAAAAGAAGTAGGTAGGTATTTACTCTCAGCTGATTCCGAATGTTGTAAGATCCTATAGGCGTTTGGTGAGTGTATAGAAATAACTTCACTTTCACACTTTCAATCAAGATAACGTAATGTTAGTTGTTGGTTGCGCGACAAGTTTTGTATCTCCGTTGGGCTATGTGGTTGGACATTTGAATTATTGTTTTATATGTACCAACGATTTCCACTCAGGAAAACTACTGTTATTCTCTGCCCCATTTTAACATTTATTTTATTTTAAGTCAATCCAATTAAATACCGCTTTATTATAGCTGTAGCAATAAAATCATTTAATGAAAGTTATACATCAATTTGTCAAATGTTGGCAGGTATAACTGTATCTTTGCCGACCCATTTCAAATATCCAACCAAGTTTTGAAATTAAATGTCTGGGATCTCAAATATCAAGAATGCTTTAAATTGAGTGGACAATTAACGCGAAATCGAGATCAAATACACTTAATTTAACGCTTCATGAACTTAACGTGTTTCAATCAATCGTAAGTTTCTTTTTAATTAAGTAGATAGGTATATCATTCACAATAAATGATTCTAGTTTTATCTCGTAATTAAATCGTTTAGTGCTGTATTTTGAGTTGTAATAGAAGTCAACCATTTCTCGTACTTATATGATTACAGCATACCTGAAGCTGTTACAGCACCTTATAGTGCGGCCGCCCGTCATGAGAATACACCGGCAAATTGAAGCATTTCAACTAATCCATAGACATATACTATGCTAAAGAAAATACTGAACCTTCCCGCGAAAGTCTTAAATGCAATCGGATTTGCCGTTTCTATGATTAGCCCATTATTTACAGGTGTCAGAAACGCATTCTCTCGGCGCACTGTACAATACAGGCACGTAATAGTTTTCTTTACACTGCTAATGTGAAGTTGTAAGTAGGATATCTTCGGATAGAGTATGCATGTCACAGTGTAATAATGTCTTAGTTTAGCCCGTAGCTCAAGAACACGGTCCCGAAGGGTCTAATGTTTTGCCGATATAAAAGTATACTATATTTCCATAATACCAAAGTGTCAAATTAATAGCCAATATTCAGCCAACACGGCGTTATTTAGTAAGAAACATCTACACAACACAAGGTTTCGCTTTGATAATATTACTATGTTTCATGTTTGACTGCCAATCATACAGATAAAGAAAGAACACGATGTTATTTACAAATGTACCAAAACACAATAGGTACTTTATCAAGCCATTATTCTCTTATATGGGTTGATTTAGAAAGTAGGTGCAATATTTAAAGCCATAGAAAATGTGGGTAATTGAGCGCGACATTTGTTACCGTCTCAAAAATAGTATCTCTATAGGCCATAAATATTATAATTTTACTAGCTGTTCCCCGCGGTTTCCTGATAAGAAGCCTAGAACACTGGGATGTACTTCCTATTGGAGATTTTTTTTAATTTGGATCCAGTTTTGGGACATACAAACGTAGCTCTTTCATATGATACCCCATGTGATTTTTTAGCACTACTTTGAAATTTCGGTCCCTCATTTGATCTCTTTTGCAAAGAAAAACAAATTTCATTTGAAATGGAATTTGGAACTATTCTTTTCAAATCAATAGCATTCATGAGTGGTTGCTAAATATACCGCTATGAAGACAGAAGACGGTGTCACCATAAGGATTCCTTTTTTAAGTTTTTGGTTCGGGACCCTAAAATAGAGAGAATGGCCGTAGGTACCATCCAAGGACCAGTGGACCGCGACGGATGAGGCTGGTGCTGGGGCCTGGGATCTCCAATTACACGTATCAACTTTTATGAGAACATCTCTGTATCATTATTTTACACTTGAATATCTCGCGTGGGATATAAATGCTTATGAAGAAATAGAACTCGTTTTATAGGTTGCTATACAGGTACCTGACCAGCACACATCAAGTGTACAGTATTGCACAGCAGTTATCTCATCAAGTGTATCTAGTTTTTACACACTCCTTATATGCAAGTTGTTTATCTAATCATCGAATTTGGTTGACATCAAAATGAATAAAGATTATGCAATGAGTCTGTAGACGACGTACCGATGCTGCATGCATCATCACGCTTCTTTGTACCTCCTTGTATAATTTATACATAAGCCAAAACTGTGTAGGGTGCTACATCCAGCCATCCGACGCGTCACACGGGACACCCTTGCATAAATCCCAGACAACAGACCTCTTTCGCTTCTCGCCCTCCGACCCTCTGTGGAGCATTGTGCGGTGCAGTACGGAGGCGGAGGGCACCGACCGTCATGCAGGAAGCGCTCCCTCGTCGCCATGGCAACGCCTCTTCCCGCGAATATTATTGACAGACGCCGATGCAGACGGGGTGGGATGAACTGAACAACCCTCCTCGTCCTATAGCTTTATTTTGGACGCGTGCGTGCCCGTGCAATGATATATTTTTACAGGAATTAATGCCCCCACAATGACAACGTGTTCATTACTGATAAGCAGTCATTGCCTTTGTCAGATTTACGGTGGGGACCTTTGTTGTGGTCTTTTAAAGTGCTAATGGTCGTAGGAACAATTAAATCGATTCGTGCTATAAAAATGTAAGTTTTGTTTTATTGCCATTGTTCATTAATGGTAGGTTACCTTACCTACTATAATATTATAGCAACGCGGTTGAATAACTGGCGATATATGTTATGAAACTTTTTATTACTTTATAAAATACACTGTTCATTAAGTAATAATAGTCGTAGCTAGCGTAGATAGATTCTCTACGATAGAAACAGGTATTCGATGTGAAATAGTATAAATAGGTAGACACATGTTCTATAAAGTTCAAAAGTCAATATTGTAGTGTTCATACCGCCATAAATTTAATACTGTGTTGCGTAATTGCAATGATCAAAAGAATAGAACGGATGAATTTTATTACGGAACTTTATTTAAAATGTGGTCCGCGTTGCGGGCATTGGGTTTCTTCCTTCCTGGTTGCACATATTTTATCCATTGGATGGATGCACGGATGATCAGCAACTAAATAAAATTTAAATTAGTCTATGTTTTATTGCACTCTTCACATCTTTTTATCATGACACATTTTCTATCTGATCATTCAAAATTACGTACTGTGTAGTAATGAATTTGAATAATGATGTAAGCTGGCGGACACTCTGATTTGAAAACCAAACCCAACTATTTTGTGAAAGCGCAGGAATTAGAATCAAATTCAGAGTAAATTGTTATACCTGCAACATTATTTTTATTAATTACAATGTATTTGGTAAGGTATTAGGCCGTGTCCTCTGATTAGTGAAGTTTATTTGGCTTCATTTACAATGCCAATTATTTCATGGTACCTACTATCGCCGCGGTCCGATATCAAAACTAACGACCGAACGGATGGAGTTAGTGGTACTTACCGATATTTAATTAATAGAACAACATATGTATTTGTTATTGAGGTAAAACCTTGACACGAATATCGAAGTGCAGCTCAAAGTCAGACAGGTTTATAAATAAATTGCGCTGCGTCAGCTCTGCTGATGACTGCCCAATATGGAAATCACACCATTGCACTGTGTGTGGGCGTCAGGTCACATTATAATGGAATCCGCCATGCTGATATAAGACAACATAATAAACAATGTCATGAATGTATGGCATGGCAATGGCATTTTTATTTTCTTCAAAATTCAGCTCGGGGTTTGTTTCAGCGTTTTTCTCTAAGACCTGAAATTGCCCAAACTGGCTAGAAAAAAAAACAATTCCTGTATACTTATGCACTTCGTTAAAATTAAAATGTGGTGACATTACAAAAGAAAACTTCTATGCCCCGGTTGTTGTAAGATAAAAATCGTAATAAGCTGTATCAGAGGTCGGACTTAAAAATCAAGTAAACCAAAGAATTATGCGAATATTTTTAAAATTTAACCCTTTATAAACAACAAAAGACACTATCTTAGTCTTATCTTTATCAATCGATCATAGATTTAGAATTTGCAATCGACCTATACTTCATAAATAGTAGTGCGCGAACGCCCCCTGCCCTTAGTTCGCGCGCAGTAACTAAAATAAGAGTGGGCTATGGAGAAAAGCACCTCTGATTTCATCAGGCTCTGATGTGCAAGAAATACACCCCAAAAAAGAAGAAAAAATGAACAATAAAAATAATAATTCATAAGCAACTTATAAAAAGAAGTGAAATCCTACCAAAAACATCTCATGTAGAGCCAAGCTTATAACTCTACACGTCCTAACTCTACAAGCCCGAACTTCACAAACTCTACACCTACGTCCAAATTTTTGGCTTGGCCGTTTCGCTACCGTCACATTATTATGAACGTAAAGTGAAAAATGTATTGATTGTTCATTACTTTTCTGTTATACAATAGTTGGCCAAGGCACACATTTTTACTAAGGTGTAGAGTTTGTGAAGTTAGGGTTTGTAGAGTTAGGGCCATATGGTCTTGACAACATTTTACATGAAAATGTTTTTCTTGGGATTAAGATAATTCACGCTAGATCCGAGATAGGAAAATATAACAATACTTAGCTGGTATAATAATAATAATCTTTATTGAAATAGAAGAAGTGTACAAAAAATAAACGGTTCCCTGGTATCTAAACTAGAATTAAAAGTTCTATATGGTATGGTAAGGTAACCTCGAACTTACTCATAAAACGCTTTTAACTAATATTAAATAACTTTACTATATATGTCGTTAAATATAACTAGCAATACTAGCTGCCCCCCGTGGTTTCACCCGCGTTCCTGGATTAAAAATAAGCCTATGGCTAGGAAATCTTCCTCAAAAATCTAGCTAACGCAAAAATATTTTTTCAAATCGCTCCTGATATTCGTAGTTTCTGATGTTAGTTCTTTCAAACGTTACTCTCCAGTTTTGTAACATTATTATTATAGTACCTACTTATAGATTAATATTAACCTTCTCTTCTTTTGTAAATCCAATATTTTAGGTATAAGTTCGTGAAACGTGATTGAATATTGATTCCCAAATCAATTTCTTTCCTTTTTATTAGCTGTTGCATTAGTAGAGTCAACAAAAGGAAATGGTTTTGCTACGGTTTCCCCGATTCTACCGTTCGTGATACGTATAACAAAATTACTGAAAGCCTTACCAATCTTCACTGAAGGTTCTACCTTCTCTATTTTTATATTAGTAGTTCCCATTTAGTTACGTACGTACATGTTTATTATTAATTTTTTAGCTTAGGTTTAGGGTTTCGTGCAAAAGACGTTTAGAAGCTTTATGTGGAAGGATTTCCAGACAGACATATAAAACTACATTGAATGTAAGTATAGATGGAATCGAATGCTAATCTCCGTCGTTCCGGGTAATCATGGCTTGCAGACGAGGTGCAGCTGTCCATCGCGGCGTATAACACAATTTCTCCCGCAGTGATTGCTCTCCGACCGTTGCCGGCCACCCAATCCCACCCCCTGTCTAGTTTACCTGCAACAAACTGGCGTATGAATATTTATATATTTCTTTTCTCTGTGTTTATACCTATGTATACCTACAGCCTTTTTGAACGTATTGCCTACTTTATCACAAATTTAGATGTGCTAAAATAAAATACTTGATGGACCTCGTTCGAACAACAGACGTTATTTAATTTTATTAGTTGATCACTTTTAAATATATATACTTTATGCAATAATGCTACAACCGCTAGGTGTAAATAAAATCTTACGTTTTAAAATTATCTATAATAAGTTACTAAGTAGGTCGAGTCAGAAGATTTTCCAGCATTAGCAGTTAGTTTAAAATCAAACAAGCATCATCTAAAAGCCAACGCTGTTCCTGAGCTATATAAATCTTTATAGTTTGGTAAATAAACCTCTTCTGTTTTGCTTGCTTGATAGATAAAAAAATATTAATGATTTTTACCGAATGTATTCGTTGATTAATTAGAATACATATACTTAGGATTAGGTAGGCAATTACCAAACAAATACTTAAAACATCATAATAATAAGTAAGTAAATTATACGTTAATTTTTTTATTCTTTATATTAGTTATGTGCATTCCATTAACTTTCTACAAAATTAGAAAACTACGATGAAGATAGAAGAGAGACTACGCTTATGAATTTGGAAAAGTTGATATCATAGAATTAATAATGATTATAAATACTTCACATGATAGGACCCGGCTTCGTACATTTATACATCTAACTAAATCTTCCTCACAAGGAGGGTTTATCAATCTATCTAATGTTCAAAATTGAAAAACTCGGACTCAGATAGAATCAGGGTGGATCTCGGAACAATAATATTAACACAAAGTTAATAATATACTTCGTACTAATATAATTAATTAAGGAATGACTGTCTGTCCTACAAACAGTCGATCCGATATTATAAAAGAGATGTATACTGAAATTGCTCATAATTAGGTATTAAAGTGTTTTCAGGATTAGAAGATATCGGTGACAGTTCACTTTTGACAATTATAGTCATGAGCCTTAACGATATCCAATCGATTTTTTTGTTGTATCGAGAAAGTTAATAAAGAAAGTCTAATCGATTTTCATTTTAGTGCTTTTATTTTCCAAATTATATTTCCTTATCACTGTCTTACTGCTTAATACCGCCTCGTGTGTAATTACCAACTTTGCACACATGTATCATACTGTAATATTATCGTTGTTCTTAATTTCAGATAATTATTACAGGATTTATGAGAAATTATGTTTGTTAATTGATATTTACCTAGTAATGTAAGAATATTCTCTCTCTCTTTGATATCGTACCGATATATCGTAATTTTTTGGTAATTAAAAATATTTCGATATTGATAAACGTATTCAAAAATAATCGATATAACATATATCGATACTTTTTTGAATTTCCCTGTCGATCAAACATTTTCAATCACTATAGGTAAATGTTCCGTTTCATGCAGCAAGTATTTTAAGGATATCCTATTTCTTAAATTTTAAAATTATCAAACTATATTAATGTGCTGAAATTATTTCTTAATTATGTATAGCGATATATATTATATTTTTACAATGATATAAAATGGAAATTAAAATATGTTTTTGTAAAATATTATATTAGTTACTCGCAAGTAGTATGAGTGAACCGGAAAATGTGAACTGTCACCGATATCTTCTAATCCTGAAAACAGTATAATTGGCTTTATTAGCTAGTGGAATTGGTTTAGTTTTAATATAGTTATAGTTAGCTTTTTGCCGTATATCGATGAATGTTGTGTTAGGCTCACGAATGTCGAAACAGTCGCCCGCCCGGGGCCCGGGGTCATCAAAGGCTGTTTCACACTAATTTGAATATAGCTGCAAATTGTGTATTCAAAGCAGTTTATTGCGTGACTCCCACAAACAAAAGCTGAAGTCTAAATGGCTGCCACATTCATGTAGCTATTATTCACCTAGGTAATTATTTTAACTAGTAATGACGCCAGGTTTTTTGTAGTTGACGTGATGTGATGGATAATATAAGTCACTCAAGTTGTGTGTCGCGATTTCACCCGCGTGTTTGGGATGAAAATATCGTCTGTACAATAGTAGATAAACTCGCCTATCTGAAATTTTGATAGTTTTGTTTGACTTAAGTGTATAGGCATTTATATGTCCTTGTAGTAAACACTGTGGTAAAGTATTGTATTTGTAGATTTAAAAATTCAGAGGTTTTTTTTACATATCTGCACAAAATGCGATTTCTAAATATTTACATATCTGTACAAAGTTTACTTCTGATATATTATAGGTATTATAGGTATAATCTCTGAATTCACAACTACTTTGTAAATTTTCATTTTCGTATTTTTAATCTGTGTAACTAAAATTCAAACATTCTTTTCTATCTAAATAAACTCAATCGTCTCTCGTTCCTAATTCCTTTCTTTTAGATAATTTAATTATAATTTAAAAACTGTATCATCTTTATTAATATAACCAGTAGAGCAAACGATTAATACAAATGTATTTTTGTTAATTACCTATATTTATCAAGTCCAAAATAGTAGGTATCCTTTCTTACTTTTTTTTGGTACCGTATACCAAGTGTTCCTTACCCTTATAATTTCGTCATAACTGTCCGTTTATAACTAATGAAATCGTATAAAAAATGAGTAAGTAGGTAGTTACTTCAATAGCCCAAAATATGAACATTACTAAAAATTCAATGAACAGATTTGTCCGGTTCATCGGACCGATTTGACAAAAGTTGATACCAGCTATGCTTTAGCTTCCAAAAAAAGGCTCGGTCACGATGTGCAAATAAGCTAACGGCACTTGTCGCTGTCGATATCGGCTGGAGGGCGATTGATGTGAAGCAACGTGCCGGATGGGTGAGGAACCGAGGAAGGACACGGTGCGTCCTGCCCGCGACACTCGGCCGGACGTGTGGGACAGCACTAAAACAGTGACCTCATCGTAACGGTCCCGCATGCAAAGCGTGAGGAATGAGCGTGCTAAGAGCTCTGGCACCTGTTACTTAGGTCACTCATTTGAATAAGAAAACAGTGTGAGTGATTTTGCCACAAAAATACTTGTGAGATACATAACTAATCGTATTACCCCACTTTCTATAATTATTTACTCTCGTCATATTTGTATCATTCATTCTGCCACTCGGAGTTGTAGGCTACAAGTTGTAGGCTACAACTTGTAGCGTAGATCAATGGTGTAATTGTAAAATTTTAATTTAATGTCGGTTTGAATGTGAAATTGCTCATGCAAACAAAATCAGCTTTTGTTTGTTATTGTATGTAAATAACTGCTGATGTCATCATAAAAAATCAAGGTGACGTAGTGCTTGTATTCTCAAAACCTGTACCTACAACTGTTTAGTCACTCAACCACGAGATCGTATCAGTCATGCATGGTGTAACTTTTTAAAACATAAAATCTGAATTTCTTTACTGGGGCCTGCCTTATACTCACGTACTTGGGTGGGTGAAATCAATGTCCTACGTCTTATGTATAACATAACATAACATAATACGTGCACCTAGAAACCAAGGCAAGGTACCTAGCTACGCACTGCAGTGAAGGAAGACAGGGCGGGCGGGCAGGGTAGTTTCTTGTTCTGCCTGTCTGGCTACCACAACCGTTAATTTGAAAATCTGTCGCCTGGCACCTGTCCTGTAGGTGAGTTCCGGAATTAAAGTATTTTTTTTTAAGCCAAAAATAACATAAGTATCTACCTATTTGGTTCACTTGTTTTGATTCTTGATCGTCTTCTAAAAACTTGTACTTATATACTCTGAGTAAAAACCTAGTCCCAAAAAGTTTTAAGAAGGTACGCACGTACTTATTCAAAATAAAAATCTGCTATTTAATGCTATTTTTATAAAATGATCATAAAATAACAATGATCGTTTTATATTTTGCAATATTATTCAACACTTTTACCCAGAAATATTAAAAATCATAGAGATCGAGATCCATGTTAAAAATAAAGCCGTAGATATCAAGTATGTGTGGAATAATGCCATCTAGTGTCGAATAGAAAAATCAATATGAAAGTTTGTAAATTGATGTTGAAATTATAAATAAAGCGTCATCTAGCGAAGCATTCTAACTCTCGTGTGTTCATCTATGTGGGATTTATTAAAATTCGGGATATTTTGCACAACTGATTTATTTTACTATTTATTACAATAATCTTTAATCCACACCGTCTCACTCGTGTTAATGCTAATCCGTCCATTTGTCTTCTATCTCTCTCGCACACCGTTCCCTTTCACTCACTCCATCATACGTTCCAATACTTAATTATTTTAACCGCTTATTCTAAATCCTACATTCGGCCATCCTGGTAACAGGCTGCCCTCAGCCTGTCTGTATACAAAAACAATCTATTTTTTTTTCTTATACAAAATAATTAACAATAAATCAATCTAACTTCTTTTTAACTTTTATAACAAACTCAATAGAATCTAAACATAACTTATAATTTATTTTATCTTAACAACTTGCTTTTACACTCTTAATAATATTACATAGGTAACTTAATTAACACAACCAAACATCATCTTAAATCCTTACACATCATAACATAACACACTAAATAAGAAAATTTTAAACAATAAAGCAATTAATTTATTACCTGTGTTTTATTTTAATCATTATTAGGCCACCTCTTCATATTATCAGCTGAACTGGATGTTCTGCCTGGACCCTCAGTTCCTGGATCAATTTTAACCATGTCATAGCGATCATTCCTTTTCACCTTTTTAATTTCATAGGGACCTAAAAACTTTGGTTTCAATTTTAGACAAGGACCAAATTGGGTACGTTTAATAGCTACTAAGTCGCCTTCTTTATATTTTGTGCTTTCCTTTCTCCCTCTATTGTATCCTTTCTGGTTCTCTTCTTGAATTTTGAGTATACATTCCTTAGCTGATCTTCTCAAGTCATCTCTACTTTCTGTAAAACAATTTTGCATTTCCTCTGAAATAATATTGTAAAGTTGTAAATCATCTTTACTTTTCATTTTTGTTCCTAGTAATAATTCAAATGGTGTAGTATTAATAGCACGCTAATAGGTACTATTCAGTGCTCTCTGCACTTTGCTTACATGCTTGTACCATGCTCCTGGTTCAAAGCCACAGTATAGGGAATTCTGCTCAGCGCATCAACATGCTTCATCTTATGGCCAGATCTGTGTTCAACATCATAATCATATTCATCCAATAAGAGTACCCATCTTGCAACTCTTGTTGATAAGTCCTTTTTCCTTAAAGTTAGCTGAAATGCTTGACAATCAGTTATAATTTTGAATTTAACACCATACAAATATTGTCTGAACTTCCTAACACCTTCCACAATTGCAAGGGCTTCCAATTCATAGCTACTGTATTTACTTTCAGCTTCTGTTGTTCGCTTACTCATGTAATGAATAGGATGGAGTCCATCATCATGTTGCTGCATCAATATCGCTGCCAAAGCTACACTTGAAGCATCTGTGTGTAGCTCTGTGGATAATTTAGGGTTATAAATTTTCAAAACAGGACCACAAACTAACTTCTGCTTTAAATTATGAAAAGCAACTTTTTCTTCTTTATCAAAAATAAAATTAACATCTTTCTTCAACTTATCTGTCAACGGCTTTGCTATAATAGCATAATTCTCTATATATTTCCTAAAGTATGACGTCAATCCTATGAAACTGTGCAGTTGCTTGAAACACTTAGGTTCTGGATATTTAATGACAGCATCTACTTTATCCGGAGATGGTCTTACCTCTCCATTCTTGATCAAATGACCCAAATATTCCACTTCGGAGCACATCAGACGAGCCTTGCTCCAGTTAAACTGCAATCCATACTCTGAAGCCACATCTAGCACTTCTTTAAGCCTCTGTAGTGCCTGGATCTCATTTTGTGCTGGAATTAAAATGTCATCGATAAAGATTATGACTACACCTTTAGATATCAATTCTCTGAAGATTATAGACACAAATCTCATAAAATACTTAGGACAATTCATCAATCCGAATGGGGCACGTAGAAATTCATATTGTCCATGATGTGTAACGAAGGCTGTGTACTTAACAGACTCCTTACAAACTCTCAAATGGAAAAATCCGTTTTTTAAATCAAGGACACTGTAAACATTAGCACTCTGTAATTTATCAATTAAATCTTCTATAATAGGCAAGGGATATTCATCTTTAACCATCTTTTTATTAATTAATCTATAGTCTACACATACCCTTATGTTTCCATCTTTTTTCTTTACTAAAACCAAAGGGCTAGCATACTCTGAATAACTTACTTGAATAATGTTGTTTTGTAACCACTCTGTCACTTGTTGTTCTACTACCTTTTGTTCAACCAATGATAATCGACGTGGACGTTGAGCCACTGGTATATCATCTTTTAAAACAATTTTCAATTGAATAGGGGCTTCCTTCATCTGCTCAGGCTTGTAGCTCTCCACTAACTTCATTATCTGAGACTTGTACCGTTTGTCACCAACATAACCTGTAACATCACATGATAAACATTCCACCTGTCTCAGCCACTCGTCATCCCTAGCATGTAACCGTACACACCCGTCTTTCATAACCAAAAGCACTCTTTTAAGAAAGTCCTGACCAATAATCACATTATAAGGTAAACAACACTTGTTCACAACATAAAACAATACATTGTTGTAGTAATCACTGTCTATCTTAACGCTAAGCAACACTCTTCCTAGAGGAATTACTTCCGATTGTCCAAGTCCAGTTAGTTGTACACTTCTGCCATCGTCGTATTTCGGAGAACCGATGCACGCGTACTGTTCGTCCGTAATTAGATTCACTTCACTGCCTGTGTCAATTAATGCAGTTGTCGTCTTATCCAAAATTTCGATTGTTTTGATCGGTTTCTTCAACGTTTGTTTATTTAGGTCTATTTGCATGACGTTTCTGCCGCTCATGTCACTGTCAATGTCATGTGTCAGTTCGCTCGCTGCCATCTTTGTATTCTCAGTGATTGCATCCGCCATGTTGTCCAACCTGCTCGTACTGCCAACCGTACAATCTGACGTCGTGAACATCGTCCGTTTCGTTCCAACATGACGTTGCTGCGAATTGTGACGCGTTCCAGGTCCACCAATCACATCATTTCTCGGATCGACTTGCTCGCCGCTCGAGCCTCGTTGACGATTGTTGTTTATGCATTCTGCTGCTATGTGACCAAATTGATTACAACGGAAACATTTCAATCCTTTTTCTTTATGTGGACACTGGGATGATACATGTTGATTTTCTCCACAGCTGTAACACCTTCTCAACGTCAAATCTGTGTTTTTTCCATAGCTATTACTATTAGGCGTACCTGTATTGGAATTTGTTGATTTTCGTTTCTCAACAGTCATTTTTTCTTTCACAGCATCGTATATTTTTAATTTTTCTTTCAGCTCGCTATACGTAGTCGCACCGTATAACATTATTTTATTTGTTTCTATGTCTACTATGCCGTCAATAATATATTTGATGGCGACATAATCGGGCATCTTTCCTCGCTTACCCAGCTCCTTCATGACCAGTAAATAATCAATACAGCTTTCTCCAGGCTTCTTCTTCCTTTTCGTCATCGCCTCATGTATGGATTTAATATCCACTGTATCAGGGAACTCTTTCAATACTCCCGCTTTAAGCTCGTCCCATGTCTTGAATGGTTTTTCAGACCGAAGCCACAGGGCTGCCGTTCCAATGAGTGCCCTACGTCCGACAATGAGCTGCTGAAGAGGTGTCAACCCAAAAATCTCTGCATTGTCTTCCACATCTTGCACCCATCGTGCTGCCGTCTGTGTCTTGTCCTGCCCGTTGAATTGAGGCACCATCTTCTCCGTATAATAAATCATGTTTGACCTCTGTGCTCCCGAACCACTTGCTCCAACATCTTCGAAATCGGCTTGGCGGCTGTTTCGTCGTCCTTCTTTCCCCATCTTTGATGTCGTCATCTAGTCGTATCGTCTTATTTGTACGTCTTCGTCTTATAACTTCCACGACTTTGCTGACCGCGCCTGCCCTCGTCGTCGGCAAACTAAATCTCGATGAATCTTCGTAAATATTGAATATTTTACGCTTCTTTTATCCCGGTCGAGCTCCCAATTTGTGGGATTTATTAAAATTCGGGATATTTTGCACAACTGATTTATTTTACTATTTATTACAATAATCTTTAATCCACACCGTCTCACTCGTGTTAATGCTAATCCGTCCATTTGTCTTCTATCTCTCTCGCACACCGTTCCCTTTCACTCACTCCATCATACGTTCCAATACTTAATTATTTTAACCGCTTATTCTAAATCCTACATCTATTTCACGATAGATTGCGCGCTATATTGTTTTAACAATTTTCTTTTTACCTTATTTTTTGCCTTACAAAAAAAAACGACTGAATTAAAATACGACTTTCAAATATGTCCTTGATTTGTTAATTTATACAATAAATTTTAATAAGAAAACGTATTGTTTCTATCACGTCCGTTAGATGGCGTTGCATACATAAAAGTTTTGAATAATTATTATATTTTACTAGTTGATCCGTTGAACTGCGTACCACAAATTTTCCTTTTTGGGTTTTTTGCTTTTTTTTTTTGCAAATTTTTTTAATCACCCCTGTTTTATATGAAGTTTAGTTGTTTTCAAATTCGTAACTTCCGTTCCATCTCAGAGCATATAAATAATACGTACAAGTTCCATTATGCCAGCTATATTCTTCATGTGCAGTTCAGATTCTAGTTGAACCCAGAAATATGATTGCCACATGTGATTTGCTTATATTATGACTGAGTCATCTTTAACTCACTTCTTTTGAAGCTAATCGCCCACCATTTAATCAGGTCAACGGCATTATATTTGATTTGAACGGCGTATTTTTGTTCAGTTCAGGATATGTGGGTGTTATTGTTCATACATAATAATTGCTGCAGGGTAGAATAACCTTACGGTTGGTAATTTTGCCGCATGGAACACACACAATCTGTCATGACCATGACACCCACTGCCAGTCTCTTCATAACTTTCCTATTACAATACGTAGGTATCTAGGTATATGGCTATGTACCAAGAGATCCTTTTTTTTATTGTGCTAAAACTTATGCAGTCCCGCGGTTCTAATTCAGTGGGTTACTTAAATTGTGAAATGTATTGAAATTGTGTCTAATATACAAATTGCAACTCTCAGATTATTACCAAAATATTATCAACATTATAAAGCTTCTCACAGGTAGCAGTGGGATGAGTCATGCTTGGGTTTATTTGAGACATCCTTAGGGATTTCATGATTTTCTAATAAAAAGGACCCTATCTTTTGTTCAAAGATATAATCTATATGCCAAGTTTAATCAAAATCCGTATCGCCATACACGGCGTGATGAGTATCAGACAGTAGATGATACCTAGTTAAAGTTCTGACAGAATCTGTATAAAATAAAGGTCTAAAAAAATTAGATGTAGAATTAGGTGTAGAGTTTGTGAAGTTAGGGCTTGAAGAGTGAGTGCATGTGAAGTTATAAGCTTGTCTCTACATGAGATCTGATAACTTTTTGACAGAACGAGCCATATGTCTTGGCGGCAACATTTTACATAAAAATGTTTTTGGTGGCATTTCACTTCTTTTTGTAAGTTGCTTATGTTTTTTTTTTGTTTGAAATTTCCAAGTTTTATAATTTTGTTGTTGTTTGTGTACTAATACAAGCTTATATACCAAATTTCAGCTTTCTATGACTTCAGGAAGTACCCTATGAGTTTTGATGATCATCAGTGAGTCAGTGACGAAATCGGGGTTTTTTAGATATCAATAAAATCTAAAGTATAAGAGCTTTGTTATTGAAACTTAAGTTCACTATTGACATCATGTCCTGAGAATTTTGTTTATATCTAAACTCTAATCTATCTAAACGACGAAGCGCTTCGAGAAAAGGTAGGTAGTGCCCTTTCGCTTCGCTTGACTGTCTTGGCGGGGGGCACTTCCGTGCCCCCAGATTCTGTGAAAATTTCAGCTGTCTACTTCCGTTCCCGTTGGCAACCTTTTGGCAACCCTAAAAATCATATGTTTTACTTAATCAAATACCAAGTTCACAATGCTACGGATTATAGCGGTGTTCATAATTATCAAGACGAATAGTACTAAAAACGTTCTGAAATTAGTGTAACCGACATTAAAGCCAACCGCTTAACCGCAAATGTACGCTACCAGTGCTGCCATCAGCATAATGTAGTACTTATATTGCGTTGAACCGACATATTTACAATTTTCTTGCAGAATTGATCTATTTCATACAACACTTCGAATTTCATGCAAAGTATTTCAGACTGATAGGCTAGGTAGCAAAATATTCAGTTACATGTGGAGTTCAATGATCTTTTACATAAGTTTAAGGTAAATTGTGTAATTTACTTTACGTACGACGATGACCATTCATGGGCCCTGATTGAAATATATATATTAATGGTAGAGCCCCAGTTCATTAGGATTGACTTACGCGTTTCCCATCATTTTTTATATGCACTAAATCTCTTCTACCTGGTTTTATCAAAATTCACTCCTCTAGATATTACAAGACGAGTCAAGCAAAGCGCTAGGGCACTACCAAACTTTTCTCGAAGCGCTTCGTAATTTTTTTGAACCCTCATAACTTGGGTTTGTTATTTACTAGATAAACAAAATTCTCGGGATATGATGTCAACAGTGAACTTATTAAACATATTGAGTTTCAAAAACACAGGTCTTTTCTTTGCAATCGAATTTTCAAGCCATATTTTGACGAAGGTGTAGTGTTTGTTAAGTTAGGGCTTGTAGAGTTTGCCCAGCATGGGCAAGCGAGCGCAGCGAGCTCTGCGCCGAAGTGGGCACAGATCTCTCTCTGCCGAGCGTGGTTCGCGCTGTGGTTGACAGCGAGAGATTTTACATTAAAATGTTTTTGGTGGGATCATCCTTTACACAATTCATCTAATATTGTTCCAAATCCAAAATGGAAAACAAGCTTACTCTGGTTTACATATTTATCTTACCGGAGAAAATAATTATTAACTGAATTTTGTAATAATTTAACTTGCCCTTTGGAAACAACATCAGCCTTGTATAAAGTTGCTTAACGTAGATAATATTGTCAACACTAATAATATTTCGCAATTAGTGAATGTAGTGTAGAGTCCGGACGGTCGCTCGTAATCCCACTATAACGTGCCAGTAATCGTTATGGTCCATAATGCTACAAGATCCGAACCTTTGACTTTTCAATTAAGCTCTATTAAGCAATACAATAATAATTTCCTTGCACAATTGTACTAAAAGCCTGGTGTGAAATTACTTGCAAGCTCTACGTGAACACACATTTGATGCTATTTATTTGCTTTGCTTGGAACTATTTTTATCTCGACTCGAACGGGCATGGTTGTTGACTCTACTCGTTGAATCCAAGTGGAATGGCGGCTACAAAATGCAAATATATCAGAAATGAACCGGTCCAGTCCGTACAAAATCAACGAAGGTAACACTTATGTGCGAAATAACTATGCAATGTGATGTGACTCTAAGGACTTCACGATTGTTCGTCACCTTTTCACTATGAATAGATGGTATTCGTAGAGATTGAATCAACCCTCATAACAACGAAAGTAACATTCGAACAAAAACACAATTTGAAGAGCGACGAAACGAGGGTTCTCCCTCGATTTAAAAAATAAATAATAGTAATCGTGTTGTGCCCCCGTATATTTATGGTTAATTGTGTATCTAGCCGTGCAAACTGGTTTGGGTGTCGTGGTGACGACAAGCGTAGGTAAACTATCGTTACAAAGGTTTGACTCAGTAGGATACCTTTGTGTTAAATGCGAAGATTTCATGAATATGAAGCGGGATTTGTTTGTAACATTAAATTGGTGTCCCTCGCGAGTGGTAACGGTTCGTAAGCTGCCGGCGAGTGTGTCGGCCGACCAGCTGCGAACAGATGAGCGGCTCTCATATCGTTTGGTACCTACTACGGCGTACAGTCGCCCTCCGCACAGCCGCAACTAACATACACCAGTCGGCTTGAGCGCGATCCGCCACGCGCACCTCTACATAGTGCGTTATTATCGAAACGAATTTTAATCGAAACATTCGAATGAAACCGTCAACGTTCGTTTGACAGTGCCAAGCGAAGAGTGACAGGGATTGTGTTCAGCCAGTGTCAAGTTCAGTTCAGTGTTTTAGTACTCAGTGGGATTGCTTGATAGTTTGTATTGTTTATGTTTACTTCGGTCGGCGTCCAATATTCACGTGTCGTACATCCTATCGATTTAATTGAAAGTTTTCATGTGTAGTGTAAGGAATATCTGCATGGAATTAAATGCCGTACTACCGGTTGACTGCGTGTCAGTCAACTTTTACGTTGTTGTAAACATAAAATCCTTTTATTTGGTCAATATGTATGTTACGTTAATATTAGATAACCTTATGAGAGACCTGGAACTAGCTCTACAAAAATATTAAGACAGCTGTGTCTGAATGTTTTCTAAGTTTTCCATTATGTCAATGCAATAAACATATTTTTAATTGCCGATCAAAGAAGGTACAAAAGCGTATAATACTATAATACTTGGTTATAGTTTCTAGGCAGGGAACGTTGTACAAGATCATAAAATATCGATATCCGTTGCTAGGAGCGAGCTTGCATGGCAACAATAAACCTGGTTTATAATCCTCAATAGCAACTCTCACCGCTATTTACCGTGGTGCTTCTAGAGCTAGCCCCAGTCTAAATCTCTAGGGAGCTTTTCCATGCCGAGCGCATTGACGAGGCCGACTTTCCTTTGCGACAATAAAATTACCATTTCAAATGGACGTTTGACCTAAACCTATGCATCTAGCTAGATATTATGCAATATAAACAAAAATTTAAGTATCCATACTTATAATATTCACCCTTACTCATAAAACGTTATTTAACTAATAAGCTGATTAAGTGGTCACCTAAATAACGTCAAATTGTTTGACAATGACAGCAAAGTGACGTTATTTATTTGACCATTTATTCAGTAGATTTAGTTAAATAGCGTTTATGAGTAAGGCCGATTATAAATGCGAAAGTACTTAACTCTAAATCTCGATTTGCTTGTAAGATTGAAGCAAGATTAACAGGCTGGTCTTATCAGTAGTGCAAAGCTTCATTGTAGAAAAAATATATTTCTGTATAACAATTCTAGTTATCACCCGCGTTCCCGGGATAAATAGTTGCCTATGTCCTTCTCTATACCATAAGCTGAAAGGCGATGATAGCTCAGTGGTAGTGACGTCGGATACCGAGATGAAGGTCCCGGGTTCGAATCCTACAATGAGCTTGAGCTTTCAGTGAAGGAAAACATCGTGAGGAAACCATAGCACGGTGGTAGGGTACTTTGTAGTACCCGCCTGGCTGGCTACCACCCTGAAGTTGAAAATCTGTCGCCAAGCACCTTTCGGTGTGTTCCGACAGCTGCACTTGAGAGCCAGTTCCGTCTAGGCTTTGTGTGCTTACCACCTTCGGCCGCATCATCACTTACCATGGTGACATTGCGGTCAAACACAGGCCTATAAACAATAAAAAAAAAAGCTATCTGCTATCTGCGTGCCAAATTTCATCATGATCGGTTCAGCGGATTAGGCGTGAAGGCGCGAGGCGTAAAACGCGTAAAACAAACTCACTCAAACAATGCGGTTTGCCGAAATATTTTTCTGGGTGTCGCGAACAATTATATATGTGGTTTTGTTATTTAGATTCAGGAGTTTTAATGCAATCGGCCATAAATCATACGAAAGTAGGTTTTTGCACGACCGGTTGTATTTCAACTTGGCATTTAGCAATGAGTCTAGTAGGTAAAAGTGGATTACGTATCTTTGTTGCAATCAGTTTCTATTTGAAACAATTATCTATCGTTAGCATTATTGCTATATCAGTAATGCTGGACGTATGAAGCATAAGGGTCAAAGTGATATATTTTTTCTTTCACTTATTTTTAATTTGACCCTATGCTTCTTACGCCTAAATTATGATTCCCTACGACTTGTGTGCTTAGCTACCTTCGGTGACATCGTCACTTAGCATGATGGTGTTATAGTTTAACACAACACTACCCAAATAAAGTTACAAAAGTAGACACGTTGATTCTTTATTTATTAGCGAGCTTAATTTTGAAAAAAGAAAAAAAAATTGAAGAAAAAAACATTTATTTGGATACACAACATTGAGCATAATAAACAAGAAATAAAATGTCCCCGTAATAATGTGTGATGTCGAAAAGCATTTACGTTTCAGCTTAGCTCTGAGGTGAAGTAACTTCAAAACTATTTTTTAGTGAAACCCGTTGCGAAATCCCGAAAAACCGGACATCAACAAAAACAATTAAAATAAGGCAACATTTTAGAAATAATAATTAAATAACAAGAAACCACAAAAACAAAAACGGCTATTATATAAATGTTATTAGCTGTTTACTAACGAGGATTATATAGGTACTTACTAATTGCAAGTAATTAAAATTAAATTATCCACTTTAATTAATACAAATAAGTTTATTTGACGATAGTTTGTAAATATCAATGTTGAGTAGGCGTAATTTGATTGTGACTTCTTATTTACGTCATAATAATAATATAATGTTTGAAATTATAACGAACTAGCTGGCTTCCACGGTTTCACACGCATTTCCTGAATTA
This sequence comes from Polyploca ridens, assembly GCA_951394255.1. Classification (NCBI taxonomy): domain Eukaryota; kingdom Metazoa; phylum Arthropoda; class Insecta; order Lepidoptera; family Drepanidae; genus Polyploca; species Polyploca ridens. Next base: position 4,991,593 of record OX596248.1, read on the forward strand.
TGAAAAAGGCGAGCCGTATTGGCATCGTAGTGGTATAAAAAAGTAGCATGTCTCTCTCCATACTATAGGCCAGTGTTTTTCAATCTTATAGATTTCGCGACCCCCTTACGGGTTGAAAAATTCTGGCGACCCCCTTGTCAGACAGAAAAAGAATTTATAAATTAAAAGACTACGATAATGATTTTATTTATTTTGATACCTTTACTTATTAGTCTGCAAAAAATTGGACGCCCACTTGCGTGAAGTCTGCCTTGCCTTTTTCCTTCTGCCGGCGACCCCCCGACTAAGGTCTAAGGCGACCCACAGATTGAAAAACACTGCTATAGGCTATCTGCGTCCTTAATTTTATCGTGATCGGTGAAACGGTTAAGCCAAGAAAAAGTCTTTCGCATTTTGTTAATTTGATGCTAAGATAAGCATGTAACTAGTGCATCTTCTATAATACTTTTCTTCTGCCGAGTAATTTATATAATGATAGATGTAAAGCATTTCCTATTTCTATCAGGCGCATGCGCAGTGCAGTGCAGGTACTCGTATAAAATGGTTGGTTATTTTCGTTCATTGACCGTGGTTAGTTGATGTTTTTTGTCGTTGGACTCGTGGTTTGAGCCTCGTGTACTATATCACTGCGAGATTGTAGCACGTGCCTACAATTGATATGGTCTGTTAAGCTACAGTTTGCCAAGCTTCTATTATTAAATGTTGAGGGGACATTACCGCCAGCCAGCTCTATATAAAACGAAGTATGTTCAAGATATTAAATACTACGTGTTCAAGTATGTTCCTAATTTGAATAAAACCTCAATGTTTTGTAAACACCAACTAGTTATAATATCCTAAATACAAAATAAATGGCACAAGCTACATTCGGCTTGTACAATCAGCAAAATTATATTGAAGATGTAAAGAATTTCAGAATAATATTTGCATCTTATTATTTTGCTTGAATCATGACATGAATCAAAGCAACCTTTCTTTTTTATGAATGCTTTATGTTGTCTATTTAATTTGCATTTTTATTTTATCATATCATAATATTTGAAATATTATCAAATCTTCAAATACAAAATGTCTGCAAAATAAGAAATGTTAATAAATTCATACATATTTATGAATTTCAGTTTTCTTAAATGCATCTAATTTGCCGCCTTGTTATACATTATATTACATTTTATTCGTAGGTGTAAGGTATGTAATTATTCCAACAACACGCATACATTAATATTTTCTCCGTAGTCCATTTAAAAAGATAAATTAACAAGATTGTAGTGACTAAAGAGTACGTTTACGCAATACTTCAAATGTTTAAAAGAAGTGTTCCTTTATATAAAGAACAGTGTTCAAGTGGTCACGAAGCCGCATCTGTTATTATCAAGACGCTATAACAATTTCAAAGTACGTACTTACAAAATAATTGCGTTTCCTAAGCACGACTCCCAGGCATTGACCTTTATTCACTTATGCAAGTTCAAATCATTTTACGGAATAATCTATGCGTTTGATACGATGTTTTAAAGCTAACAGTCAGGTGTCTATTTTATCGGTTAAATATCTAGAGCTGTGTATATACGAGTGGGGCCGAGAGCCAAGCTAATGGGGAGACGGTAAAGCCTACTGGATAAACAATTAATGAACAATAAAGTAACAAATTACCGGCAGTTAAGTGAGGAGACGATTTTAATTCGATTATCGAAAGCTGTGGACGTAATACCAGGGTTACTGTATTATGTAGTTTATTTTTATACAGGACAGATATATTTTAAATTACTATAAAGATATATGAAGAAAGTTGTTACCTTAAAATATTTACCTCTAAATTTATTACAAAATTTGGTTTTGATGTAATGCCAAAATGATCGCAAAGTAACGGGTCGTCTCAACCAGCATCGAGGCGATACCGTAATGTACTGGACCTGTTACCATACTACCGGATACTATACTACAACCCGTCTCAAATTAGTAAAACCGATATTGCAAATTGGTGTTTGTATAATTGTAAAAAAAAGATTACTCGTCGTAGGTTTACTGAATAAAAATTACAGTTTAAAAAAACTAAAAAAACCCGCTTTAAAAAGCCCTGCACTAAAAAGTGTTAAATAATTATAAAATTGAACCTAATATATTCTCTGTCTATCCCGTGAGGGCCTAAATGTAAGCAATTTTTGTAATTAAGTTCAATATTTGAATGAAAAGTGTGTGAAAAGCGCTTGTTTTTAAACTGTAATTTATTTTTTATTTTTTAGTCAACATAAATTATTCATACCATTTTATTATGTTACTTATACCATATTTTCACCCAATATCAATTTATTTCACATTTATAATGAGTATTTAGCTTCAGTGCCTACTCTTTGACTCCACCACCAGACTCAGAAAACCATATTTGGCCAAAATGCACATAATACGATTACAATACGCCCAAACACGGCTAGAATACGATGCTCCGCTATGGGGTTCCAGTGCCAACCCTCCGACTTCATCATCAGACCCTGAAAACTATACATGGTCAAAATTCATCTCACGACATTTCCAACAACCCCAAACACGGCTAGGATACGATGCTCCACTATGGAGTTTCAGTGCTTACCCTCCTACTCCATCATCAGACCCTGAAAACCATATAAGGTCAAAGTTCATCTTACGACAATTCCAACAAGCCCAAACACGCCTAGGAAACGTTGGTCCGTTATGGAGTTCCAGTGCCTACCCTCCTACTCCATCATCAGACCCTGAAACTATACATGGTCCAAGTTCATTTCACGACAATTCCAACAAACCCAAACACGGCTAGTATACGATGCTCCACTATGGAGTTCCAGTGCTTACTCTCCTACTCCATCATCAGACCCTGAAAACCATACATGGTCAAAGTTCATTTCATGACAATTCCAAAAAGCCCAAACACGGCTAGGAAACGTTACTCCGTTATGGAGTTCCAGTGCCTGCCTTCCGGATCCATCATCAGATCAGCTCGATGGTACCAAATTATTGTATTGTCATCGGTACTTGATAAGTGTGCAAAATTTCAGTTTAATCTGACGTCTGGAAGTCGATGAAAATTACGTTCGAAGAATTCTTTACATACATTCATACATACTACATACATACATAGATACATACATACAGGTGAAGCTAATAAAAGCGTGTTAAAAACCTATAAATGCACAGTCCTGAGTAACAGGCCTATCGATAGACTAGCTGTATCGTTATTTTATGAGTTGTGTGTATTCTTCAGCATAAGTATTATTGTTTCGTTTTATTGCGTTCTGTGTTATGTAGGTCATTATATTTGCACCACTTAAGGCAATGATCTGCTCATAAAATAATTGTCGTAATATTTTTATCTACTACATCATACCTATCTTTAAGATTTTCTTGTTACTTTTAATTATTATAGGCAGCTCTATGAAAACATACTCATGACTAAGCTATTGATACAATTTAATTCAAAATGAAATAGACATCAATTTTGGATGAAAATCATTTTATGGATGTACGATAAACCACCTGAATAGCTGTGGACGTTGACCGTAGTAAAATATTTCCTTTAGGTAAAACTATGAAAGTGACATAAACGAGGCTACTTACATCCTTTTTGTGACAGAATGACGGCAGTTCTCTTAAGTGTCGCTGGATAGTGATGGTGCTGGTCAGCGATGCCCGATTGGCGATATAACGTGCTGTCGACGAGTGAGGCGTACATCGACACCGAAGGGCTTCCTCCACGCGATCCCCTCGCTGCCAGCTATCCTCGTCGCGCCGACCGTACTCGACCTCAACACACCTGCCCCTATACCACTATTTTTCTCGGAACTCGTTCACAACACACACCTTATCGTCTGCCCACGCTCCAAAGTGACTCGGGAGATCCCTTTGCAGACGTATACTCCGTGGATCGATCTTCGAACCTTACTGATACTTCGAGTTTCGCGCGGTACGAAGATTGCCGCACGCAAGAAGAAGATATTCTTCCAGAAGAGAACCAAACCTTTTGTAGTGAAAGATTACCGGATAATGTGACACTTCAGGTTCAGAAAGTCCCATATACTTCAGGTGTCTTCTACATATCGACTAAAACAGACAGTACAGCCAAAGACGTTGTTCAAAGTAACAACGTATTTTTGGTAGAAGGTTCCGATTCAGATGCATTGTCCTCGTGTACATGTGACAGTTTTGAACGATGCGAATTTGACTGCAGAGATTTTGAGCCATTCTCGGATACGTGCTGCTGTGATCCGTTGAGTGATGGTGTTTGCAGTCGCAGCCCTAAAGATGTTGATTCACCGGAACATTTTTGTGATCGAGTGGCAGAGGAAGATGGTGTGTCAGCCCGAAGTGATATGGACGGTCTAGATTTGGCTCTATTTGAACCAGCGCAAACTGATACTAATGAATGTGAAAATGAGTCAACATCAGAAGATAACGCGACATCTGTTGCAGCTGCACTCTGTGGGATACTGTACGCGCTACCTGATAGTAACAATGGTAAGTACTTAATGCCCAGTCTAATAAATTTGCAGTTAAGCGCAAGCATCCCGGAACTGGAGCTGTGATAACCCTCAATTATAGTGATTAGGAGCGCAGTGGATTGGCAGCTCGGTGGTGTCGCCGTGTGGTCTGCGCCAATCGGACTCGTATCGGATACGAACAACGGTGTGCGGGGAAATTGCTATCGCATCAATCACTAACAGTCATTGTCATACCCGTAATAATAACAGAGTTACTTATCGGACAGTGCGTACAATAAACCATAAAGGTGCTCAACATAAAATACGCGCTCTGAAATATCTCGTGAGTAATGTTCTTGATCTTGATCTACAATAGTATTCAGACATACTCGTAGCGTGTAGGATTTCTGTTATCACTGCCGTTGTTGTAATATTTATCTCAATGTTGGGTATATTCTATTATATATATCATGGCAAGTATATGATCTTAGTAGGTACTATTATATTATATTCAAGTTCACATAGTTATGGTGTGCTCATGTCGATCTACTGAATATTTTTTGCGCAGCAAGAAGTTTAGAACAAAATCGCATTAAAAAGTCTTTCGATGTAAGAAATGCGGAAGTCGCCGCGGGAGCTTTTATTCGAGTTGTAGCGCTACTACAAATTGCGTACCGTTACTTACAAGTTTCTAATTACCGGTGGAGATAGAGGGCGATTGTTAGCTCACATGCAAATCCGATAGACGCAGCAACAGATAAGCACCATACAAAATATGCGTGTATGTGTTAATAGACCAGCTTTTTTATTTACCTGCCGCTTATTTCAAAGTGTTCGATAGCAATGAGTAACGTAAAGTATTTCATGTATTCGTGTTTGCCGTAATTTGTCTAATTATTTCCGTGTGAACAGAATTTATTTGATGTTAGTCGATTCTCGTTATGTTTAGACTAGAAAGAATGTATTTTTTAATTCTGTTAAGGTGTTTTGATGTCGTTTTTTTTTGGAAGTGTTTAATAAATGACGTAACTCATATCTAAGTTATTTAAAATTAATACTAGCTTCATACCCCGTGGTTTCTAGCTATCCAATTGTAGATATATAAATAATTTGGATCACTACGATGTTTTTTTACAAAACATCAACAAGTAGTTTTCGTTTAAAGATTGAACTCTCAAGATTAAAATTAAATTAGAATACTTTAACATCGTGTCGGGTTGAATGTGAAATGGCATCTGCGTGACTGTTATACAATTATTTGCGAAGACATTGCAAACGTGCTTGGGTACACAGAATTACGGGTCGCCACGGTTGATATTTATTTTAAAAAACAAAAAGTGTACAATAATACACCCTCTGAAATTATGGTGGCCAAATCATTATGCTCTGTGCGTAGTAAAAATACATCATTCCTCCCGGCTCTGGTTGGAGAAGGCAGTTACTACAGATTTTCACTTGCTCGTTTGAAATTTTGTTTAATCGTTTCTTCAGTTTGACCGGATTGTTTATTATTGTATATAATCTCGGACCCAACTAAATCTACTACATAGTTATTGAGATTGTATTTGCAGTAAATATACGATTTCGTTGGTTAGCGGTCACCGTAGCGTATTGACGCTTAGAACACAAGGGATATCATGCGCGCGTTGCAGAGCCTGAAAAAATCTCTTCACTCACACCCAATTTCTTTCGTGATTAGTATTGTATTAAAAAACATGGCATAAAACTCATGTAGATCGATTCTACTGGTGATAGCGAGCAAATTATTTTTTGGAATATGGTTAACATTAAATAACTCTGTATGCCTATCTTATCTCATATAGGCGGTGTCAGTAAACACGTGTGACATTACAGTACCCATAGGTGCGTTCCCCACGAAATAAAAAACTTAGAAGTCACGTTTTTCGTATTCACCATAATCATAAAATATTGCTTGTGCGTGTCTCTATTTTTACTCCTGAGAAATATAGGTAGGTATACTGCTCGTCCACTCTGTTGTGAAAACATCGTTCTGCTGGAGATTTTCAGGCCGTGAGAGAGAACACCTCTTAACTCAACACAGAGCGCATAAAATAAGGAAACATTCGTTGATTTACGTAGCATTGTGTGAAAAAAATCAAGTTACTTTGAGAATGACCTTAAAGACTAACCCTTTCATTGTGGTCAAAATGAGTCAGGCAGGCTGGCGTTAATAAACAACGAAACACTCGTTTTCGTGTTTGCATGCACAATATGAAAAGGGCATGTTATTTCAATGAATAACTCTAGACTTAATGAGAATGTAGTTATAATGAATTATTTTATTTTATGCTACTTTATGCCGACTTGTTCTATCTTATTGAATCATCAACGTTAGAATTTGATTTTTGTCAAAGTTGTTAGCCTGATTCGGTCTGTATCGATGTTCACTTAAAATTACATGCATTTCAAGAAAAAGTATGTATTTTAAAATCAAAAATATTTAAATCTTTATTGAGTAAAAAATATTTTATAAATAACGAAAGTTGCGTTATAGACTTAGCATAGCAATATAGAGTTCCGTACCAGCACAAATCCCTATAGTTGACGAATGTAGATACATAGATATACGTTTCTTCAAGTTTCTTATGTGGAATCCAAAGTATTACGGTATTAACGTCAATAATTCTAGACTCGATCGGAGACTAGGTGCGCACTGCCAGCACTGCGCATCCCCGTCCAGTTATGTATATGATGCAAGCGGCTACTTATACTTTCTAATGAGTTTGCTTGCTCTTCCTGTAAGTGCCCTCTTGCAGGAAGACACTTGTGTTCATTTAGCACAGTGATTCCCAAAGTGGTCCAATTGTGGGTCAACGTTGGCGTGACAAAAAAATGGGGGTCCACAATTCGTAAGCCACGAAGGGAAGGATCCACGAAAATGTTAGAAAAGCTTGACTTCACCTAATAATGTAGATAAGTTGGATGGAATTCTTTTTTTACATCCACTCACAGCACAATCAATTAATTAATTAAACAAGCAATTCTCACTTATTTCATTTAGAAAACTCCCCATTCGGAGGGTTTTTTCGAAAGCTATTTCGTGATTGGAACTAGAATTTTCATAGTTAATCTTCACATTTTTTGTCGACTTTTGGGAATATGGTAGAAATGTAGCTACAGGGGGTCCACCGAGACCAGCAAAATTTTGCAAGGGGTCTATGCAAAAAAATAGTTTGGGAACCTCTGATTTAGCACCTAGCCCTTGCCACAGTAAGCAATGCTTGAACGAAGTCATATGTAGTCGAACGGACCAAACGATCACTCAAAACTGTTAACGTGAATACATCATTGTAACCCTTTTAATATTGAATATAATCATGGACGAATAGATAATATAATCTATATATATAAATGAATCCCTTTTTCCTTTGGTCACGCCATAACTTGAGAACGACTTTACCGACTTCAATCTTTTTTTTTTAAGTTTTCTAATACTTTGAAGAAGGTTCTAACGAAAATTGCGTAAATAAGAAAGTTGCGTAGAACTATAGAAAATTTAAGAAAACTTAACGGTAGGGTAGCTTAGGGTAGGATTTCCCTCGGGTACGCGGGTGAAACCGCGGGGCGCAACTAGTGTGCCGAGTGATTAGATTGGGAATTGTATAAAAGCAGCTTTGAAATTATAAAGTATAAATAAAAAATTTGTTCGCTTTCCAAAGCTGTGAAACTGAGGTGACTAATTGATCGCATGTCCAAACAAAGAACGCGAACGTGCTTTTATACCTTTAAGAATGTGGAAACATTTTGAGATACGGACCTTATTCATTTAATTATGATGTATAAGGCTTGAGCATAATAATGAACTTGAATTGAAGATAAAGTAACTTATACATAATAGGGTTATTCCTGGTAAAAAAAATATATGATTCTAATTATTCCGTCAGTTAGATTTATCAAAACAAACATTGCTACAGGGTAGCAATGCACACACACAAACACACCCCCACACACACACACACGCACACATACACCCCCACACGAAACAAAACATACACACATATATATACACAAACACAAAATATGTTTGTGTATATATATGTGTGTATGTTTTTATTTATATAAGTTTTATATTTTTTTCTTTTTATAATTTCATTATTAAACTCGGAACTAAATTTAAAATTGTTAACCTTATACTACTATATTAAATTGTACTAATGGAAGAGCGGGGCCTCCTAGCACAGGTATTTATTATACTTAAAAGGAGACCGCAATGAACTATATTATTATTGTAGATGATAAGTTACCGAAATAAATATTTTCTATTTTCTATTTCTATTTTTCTAAGCTTGGCTCTACATGAGATCTGATAACTTTTTGACAGTGCGAGCCATATGGTCTCGTCTTGGCAACATTTTACATGAAAATGTTTTTGGTGGGATTTATATAACAAACTATAATAAAGGTCCAATAGGCAATAACGTATCAAAAGAAAGTAGAAATAATGTGAACATGAAGTGTCAGGATAGAGACACTGCGGTTGCAATTTCACGTTATTAGCAATTTGTGTGAGAAACTCCCAGACAATAAGAACGTAAGATTGAATTAACGGTAAGTGATTAGATGTCGTAATGAAGTTATGCGGTTTAAGTTTTGGAGCATTGGAATGACTACATTTATTTTTATGAGAGTACACCACTAGCACTTTACTAATATCGAGGGCATATTATATCTATTATTGGTGGCATTGTTCAATCTATTTGTTGTTCAGTAAGCTTCGATAGATATAACTTAAAATAAGTACATGTACAAGTATTACCCAACTTATATGGCGCGTCATGAATCTTCGTTCGCACAGAAAAGAAAGTATGGTCCCGAAGATTTACGAAAGAATGCTTAAAACTAACAATCAACCTTAGATCACTACTATAAGGTTTATAATACACTGCAGCTGTTAGTTCCGTCTCACTCGCAAGTCACGCCCCTCCGCACGGCGCGCGCTAACATGACGGCAGCTGTCGGCCAAAAGCGTTTCCCGCGCTTTGAAAATGTATCTTCTGCGCAGGTACATCGGTAAGCCATATTAATTGGGTACTACTGAACGTAAGTTACAATTCTATATGAGACTTGCACTTGAGAGCTAGTTCCTTCTAGGCTTTGTGTGCTTACCACCTTCGGCCGCATCATCACTTACCATGGTGAGATTGCGGTCAAACACAGGCCTATAAACAGTAAAAAAAAAAAAAAAAAGTATGTAGTAGGATATTAATTTTACTATACATAGGTAATGCTTAGTCAAATGGATCACTTCGTAAATGGTAGTAGTGTACCGTGTGACCCAAGTCATGACTCAGCCCGCGATAATACTGCAGTTTACTTTGATAAGTCTGTGATTGCGTTCAAGGTAAGGGTGTTCTCGTATCTGTCGATTTGTATCCGTTGTTGTTGACAAAGTGAACGCTTTATTGACTTACGTGAGTGAATTATGTATATTTTTTTCGAATAGTGTAATTTTATTAATTCTCATAACTTCACCGGAGTAAACTAATAGGCATCTTATATTATTTTATATTTATCTACAAAGGAAGCCGTAACGACACTACACCAAGTATTTATAAGCATAAACGAACGGAGGAAATGGAGTATGAATAAAAATGAAACAGCTTCTTTGAAAAAATATGGTATGCTTTGTTCCGGCGGAGGTTTCTTGAATATCGAATGGCGATTCATTTGTTTATTTTATTGTATATCAAATGTTTTGTGATGCCACGAGCATTGTCCCTATTGTTAATCTATGTAACGACTGGTGTGTTGCAAAATGTGATGCATGATTGAGGTTTGAGTCTAATTTGAACAATTTTTCGTTTCGATGCAATTAAGTAACCTTCTGCGTGTATATACCTACATATTGTAATTGTGTAATCTGAATGAAGCGTTCGTGGTGTAGCATGATTAGCCGTTCTTAATCGATCGGCAAAGTTAAGCTACGCCTGTCGTGGTCGGTACCTGGATGGGTGACCGCCTAGTGGTATTTCAAATCGAGCGTTTCCGTGCTTCGGAAGGCACGTAAAGCCGTTGGTCCCGGTTATCACTTAATTGTGATAGTCGTTAAGCTAGTTGGATGCCTCCTAGGCGGCTTGAAAAATTCCAACAGTAGGTTGACCACTAGCCTACCTCCACCGATCCGCAGTGGGCACGCGTGGTGGAGTATTGCCCATTCCCTTTCACCTTCATTTGTGAAAGGAGGCCTGTGCTCAGCAGTGGGACATTATAGGCTGATGATGATGAATCTGAATGTTACCACATAAAGTTCAATGTTTTTTCTCGATACGCTATCTATGTCTTGTAAATTTTATTCTACCTATGACGCCGCAGCTCGTTGGTTCGATTCCCACCCAGGACATGCATTTGTGTGCATGAACATGTCTGTGTGTCTTGACTCTGGGTGAAGGTATATTAAGTGTGGTATAGTTTGGGAACAGGTAGCCGTTAGTTTGCTGAAACTTGAATTACAGAGAAATCTTGTCAAGATTATGGTAGTGTTATGTACACTATATGCAAATATGGACCTACTCTGTAGTAAAAATAGTGCAGATTTTAGTGCTACTTTTGCTAGTAATTATGTGAATCTAGTGAATTTCAAGACGAAAACTGAGTCATTAAACTCAACTCGTTTTAGCAGTTTATGTTATCTATAAGCTTTATAGGGTTTACTTTTAAATGCTTTTTTATATTTCCGTTTTAAACACTTTATGTGGATTTTAAAATTAAGCGTTACGCAGACGCACTAGTGCTTTTTACTTAACATTACCGCACAGTTTAATTATAGGTATAATCCCCATTATGTTAAGTTTGTACCTCAATGCAATTGATATGTGTGTAGACGAAGCATTCTTAATTTAAACGGGTAAAAGTTTGACAGCGCACCACAGTAAAAAAAAAATACTTGCGCGCCATATTTGTTAATGTTCTCATTGCTTATTATCAAAAAATCTACTTTAAAAATACAAGTCTGTTTTTTCCTCGCAAGTGTATTGAATAACGTCGTATGACACACTCTCGGCTCCTTTATCGACTGAATACCGCCTCGCGTGTAAATACGCGTGTAAAAACTTTGCACACATGTATCATGTACTATTGTCTATGTAAACGTTTTCAGAGTTTTATCGTATTTACGACAGTTTGCAACTTCCAGCTAGCCATGTCACCTCTTTCCGCTACTCTGGCAAGCTATACGATACGATAAATCGTCTCATTTCATATCAAAACTTACATTTACCGGCGTATGTTGGTAAATCCTAGTAAAACCTAGGATCTACCTGTATACGGTCTTTTACAGTAACATGTATACTCATTACGAACGAGGCAGGTTAGTACGTGGACTTCTTCCTCGTTAGTTTCTGTCACATTTCAATTAGATTTATATCTCCATCTGCATGCATCTACGTGCTGGAAGAAGAATTACGGATTACTTATCAAAAAAAATATGTGTTATTTCAATGTAAACATTATCTCCAATTTATGAGGTGTGATTTATGATATACGATCCAATGAAACAATCATGAATAGTTATCGTGGGAATGCCGCATTATACAGTTAAACTTCTCAAATTTCACAATTGCTTGAAGATAGGTGTTGTTAAACAATTTTATGGGATATCGATCAACATTAGAAGAGATTTATCTCCTCTGGATATTACTCAATAATATCTTTTAATTAGAAATCTTCAATCATCTTAGACTTTAGTATTTATTTTATTACAAATCATTACCTCAGTCAAGCCTCAGTCACATTCCTCTTATAAGACTTTAGCAGAATTGTATATACAGGCCTAGAGAATATCAAAATTACTAATGCTTATTAATTTCAGTCGCAGTTGTAATGGATACCTTTGCGCACCAATTAATCGTGAGACAAGTGAAACGTTGCACGAATTACTTAGTTTTAAGCGTGCCCTTCTAATATCTGAGTAAAGTATCTAAATAAGAGACAGGTCATTGGGACATACCTCGAAATTACTTAGTTTACAAATGTCAGCACCGGACACAGAGCAGCTGATGTCGGTAGGCGCGCGCGCACGCGACTCGCTGCCGCACCTGCACCGGCCACTAGCCCGGCCAGTTCTCCCAGTTAGCTGACATCACCTTCATAAGTACCTATTGGTACTTGGCTACTTTTTAAATTGACAGTTTTGATTAAAAGTCAAGGTCAAGCGGTGTCGTTGAAGCCTGTTTCTTTTGTGCCATTGCCAATAAGCAACCGATTAGTATCTGCTTACTCAAGTATGAGTATGTAGTTGCACCTGTTACTTTCATAAACTGAAGTACCATTTACTGCATTTCATTCCTCGTTGAATACTCTGAAGAATTTTTACCTTCCTTTGTAAGTTACAATATATTTAGGTCGTACGATCTGGTTTACCTGGCGGAACGTCATACGCGCGTATATTTTCGGTACGTGGTCTCCATTCAAGAACCAGTTTATATTCAACAATTTATTTTATTCAAACTTGAACAACATGAAGCCACGTTCAGTGAATACTAAAACAGTTAAAACTTCAATTTCAATCAGGTACTTATACGCTGATGAGAATGACGCCTGTCGAAAGTTACGTTAAAGTTACATTAAAACATACATATGTGGCATTTTAAGTAACACGACTTCATTTACATAATTCTTATACAAACGAAGTGTTACGATGAAATGGCTCATATAGTTAACGAAATAGAAACTTAGACAAACATTTGAAGTTGAGATACAATGATATATTATATGATGTTAGCATAAATTACACACGCAGTTAACGTGAATGCACATTCATAATGAACAAATTAGACATTTTGAATTGCTCTTGCGTGCAATATCATTTCATACGCGATTATACAATTACGCTATGATGATAAATGATACAAATGCAAGAAGAAATATTATTTCCACTAGTATAATTAAATTCTGTCAACCAATATGTTTTTGCAATATTATATATTTGCTCGTAAATTACCATAGCTTCGCACAAATTATCTTTTACATTAGTGTCATCTATTAGATACCTAGATAACTCTTTATAGGTACGCCACAAGAGAAAATATAAATTAGAACATGATAACAGAAGTTATATTGTTAGTGACAAATAGTCACAATATCACGAATATAACAATTAATTTCATTAATTGGTTTAGCTAAATAACTAATTACTAGTTGATTATGTTGGTTCATATCATATTTTGGGATAAGAGGTTAATTCTGAAACATATATTTTTGCGAAGATGTGCTCGTATTTCACCCGGGACTCTATTTTTGCTCAGTATAATCTGATTTCTACCTGTATTTTCATAAGAGTCAGTTTATTAGTCCCAAAAATATTAATAGTACTCAAGTGTTACTTGATTTGAAAATTAATATAAAAGTCCCGTCACATCTGCAACCCTTCAGTTTGTACGACTATAGCTAAATTCAACTCAATTCAACCGTTGAATGTTAAGTCTGACTTCGTGACTTGTGAACCACATTACTCGTACGTTACATTACAGTCAAGTACGAATAAGTTCATTCAATTTTGAACCTTATAATAAATCAATACAGTAAAAAATATTTTTCATTTGATTTTTAAGTACAGCTTAATTCTCACAGTTATTGCGTGTAGATTATTTGAATAGTGTATTTTTTGAGATTATAATTGATTTCCTTTGATATGAATGGATGCAGTCACGTGGATGGAGTGACCTCTTTACGCCTTTGTTCTGTGTTTTATTCACGCACATTAGCTTTGTAATTATTTTCGGTTCATTAATTTTCTTGATATCATTTCAGTTCTTTTTGTAAATATTCATGAATATTGCACGAGGAAGATTCCGATCGAAACTCTTCAGTTGTGTTGAATGAATGGGTTGAAAAGGTACTATAGTTCCTTTTTAATATCCCTAAGTAATGGGCTTAGCTCTATGTAGACGAAGATTATAGGATTTTTGTAGAAGCTCGTAACTTCGTAGTCTTGTTTCCGGTGACAGATGCAATACACTCGATTATCAATAGAGAAAGTTGTCAAGCCTTCTTTCTTGACAATGTCTATAACATCAATTTCACAATTACATAAAGTGACAATGGAAAAGGTTTTTTGTGCGATATGTTAAGTGTAGGAAGAGATTATAAAACTATATCGAATATAATAGCTATATATTTTTTTCTTAAACCTGATAACTGGAAAATCCTGGAAAAATTACCAATCTTGGAAGTATGATCTAAAGTTTATCATAGATTGAGAGAAAAATGTAAAATCTACATGTAATTATCTCCGTCTTGAATGTTTCTTGCTGATAAAACATAATAGGATCTTGTACATCCGTAAATTTCTACACAACGCTGTTGTTAGCGTATTGGCATCGGACGGTATGTGGCTCCTGCGCACCTGTAATAAAAAAGGTAAATTAAGTTCCACTTGTCAGTTAGATCGTCTTCTTTGCATTCTAAGCCTTATGTTCTGTGAATTGATAGAATTCTATGTCATAGGATTTCCGCTGCGCTATAACGTGGCTTAACTACATCATAATAGCCTACTCGTGTTATCCAACGCTGCATCTGTGTTACATCAACCGTGCAATTGTGGGAACTATTGAATTTGTTTGTAATTATCACAGTATTGTTTGACTACCGTTTCTGGGTAATAAGAGCAAACTGTGTTACCTACATGCAGTGTTACTTTGTAACTTTGTGTATCATTAACTCTCATTGAGAATATACTCAATATTTTTCACACTACTAACGTTAATATCAAAATAACCAGATTTATTATACAGAGCTAATTGTGTCATATAAGAGATTGTGCTACTTTCTCCTGGGCCTCGGGGCCCGCACGCGGGATGTCGCACCTACACGCATAGGTACAATATTGTTACTACGAGTATTATGTATATAACCATACCTTTATGAATCATTTTATGTCGGTAGCCCTAATCTATGTGCAAGTTTTACAAATATAGACTTGAATGAAAATGAATTGAAATATCCGATTCATGCTCATGAATGTAGTTGTAATAAACTACGCACCTACTATGTTGTTTATTACAAATAAAATCATTTTGCAGAATGAATCTCTTCACTGAGCTTCGAATTTGTATTCAAATCACGAAACCGGCGCGACGTAGCATCGTTGCTGAGCGGTTTTGTCAGCCACTCGAAAATATACGTAGCGCTCACGTTGCTAGCAAGAAGTATTCAACTGCCTACATAATCATCAGTCAAAAGGCTACATTTTTATCGCGCAACATTATAATACAGCTTACAAAGATTGTCGCCCACGCAGTAATCAGCTTGCTGTAGGTAGGTACACTCATACATAAGAAATGAGCGCACTGAATCGGCTCTACTAAATATTATTTACTAATGAATGTAACATGACAACTATGAATGAATATGCATTTGGTGTCACTGATACGTAGGAAATTGCATAGGATTATAATTCCCACGATACTATGAGCTGTTACTAACCTTTCAACGTATTATGTACATATCATGGTGGGTGATTAGAGTGCATATTAGAAGCAATCCACTGCATTTGTGTACTCCAGTACTCCAGTCCAGTAGAGTAATTATAATGGTGCGTGCTCCAGTACGTTAGTTGTTCTTCGTAGCATCAGTGAAGCGACGCCCTTTGCTGCCAGTCGACATGTAACCTTTATTTGTTCTCGAGAATCATTATGCAGGAATCTACTTTTTTTTCTATGAGCAATTATTAAAGGTCAAATTAATCACCACGTTGCATCCTACATACATTATAAATGCTAGAGTTTGTGTGCGTGTGTTTGTTACCTCTCAGCTACGTAACGACTGAACGGATTTTCATGGAATTAGGTATAGAGATACTCCAGGTCTTGGAATAGGTTATAGGGTACTTTTCATCCTAGGAACGCAGGTGTAACCGCGAGCTGAAGTTCGTATCAATAGTAATCGTCCATATTCGATTTCTCCATTTGATTTTGTAACCGTGAATTTTATATAATTACGTGTAAAGTTTATGAGGTTAGCAATATTTGAATAATGTGTCAATAGTTATTTAAAGTTTGACCTGACATTTAATTAAAAATATAAGCAACACTAACTGCGTACATAATTAATTGTGATTGGTTAATTAGTTAACATGTAACAGTTGCATTTTGGGACATCTACAACTTGAGACCGTATAATCTAAATCTAAATAGCTTATTTTTATACCACAAAGGCACAAGCATGGCCGTCTCATGGTTAGGCGTTATCGTAGCCTATAGACGCTTGCAATGCAGTACCCTACACAAGAACCACTTTCTGTGAGTGTTTGCGGAAAGTTTATTTTGTATGAAAACGACATAGGATAAAAGTCACGCCACTACTGCATACAAAACCCACGCACAATCCCGAATGCCGCATGCGTAAATTGGTAGCTTTTAGCTTTACTTCATCAATACTCCTTGAAGAAATCCATTTTGTACAAAATCCGGTCCAGATGTTGCTAAAGATTTCATAGATGTTCATCAGATGAGACCATTCGGTAACTGTGTTTAGCTAACCGTATGTTGGGATGTTTATAAATAATCAGCAGCACTAAATTGCGTTGTGTCGCTCGCAATGTTAGTTTGTTTATTTCAAGTTCATTGTTGTTCCGTCGTACCTATATAATAGACGTAGGGCATGTTGTATGATGGTCCGCCGCGTGCCGCGTCTCAACCGAGCCCGCGCCGCGCCGTAGTGTCGGCCTCCCACGCGCCGCTACGCCCCGTGTCTGGTTACTGCAGTTATTTTAACACTGTAACTTAAAAGCTTACTCTGATAATACTAAATGGAACTATTTTAGTGTTTTCTCACGTTCGATTGACTAAATGATTTAAATAACCCGTTAAACTATAACTAAAGCTATTTAGGTCGGTACATGTGGTCCAACACCGACAGGGTGGTATGGCTACTACTGGCAAGCTCAGTGTAGTCATATCCCGGCGGGCGTCCGCTGAACGGTTGTATAATGTTATTATAAGGCAACTTGCTGCCAGACGAGTCATTCGTGTTCGGATGACGTCTTGCAAACTGTACATGTTTCGCTAAAACACTGAAATATTGCCTCGAGGCCCAGTTAATAAGGTGCCCGCTACTGGAAATACGACCCTGATTATCTTATCTTAGATTCATATCACCGGAGCCTCTTGTGACAAGCATTTGGGAAATTATTTCTTAGAATAATTTTGAACTTTATCATTTGGTTCCGTTCAATTTAACTCAGTTATTTATTACCCGTACATAGTCTGTCATATTATTTGTATATTGACTTCTTCACGCTTAACATTGCTAAATAACGCACGAGAGCTTTAGTTGCTAGTAGTTTGGAGGTTCTTAGTAAATAAGTTTTCATTGTGTATATTTTCGGATGAACTTCGAATGAATAGAAATTAGAAACGAGCATCCGCAAACAACCAAACACCTAACGGCTACCTTTTATGTTGAAATTCGAGTTTATGTGCTTTCACGATTCTTGGTAAATGTTAAAGATATTGAAAACCACATTTTAGGTTTTGAAAAAAGGGCTTTTAGCCAGAAAATCCACTTATATAATCATCTATAATAGGTATTTACAAACAAAATAATTTAGTTGTAACCAAATCTTGGATAACCATGAAACCTATACATTCTAGGCAAAGCGGTGTTATAGCCGGCCTTTAGTCACGCCACGAAAGCTCATAATGAGTTATCATTACTGCAAATGGTTCGTTGGTCTATTATTTTGAAAACATATCGGTATTACGCCCTTTTTCTCATGTTGTAGCTCGTAGCGATATCGTAGCGCAAACGAAGCGTGCGTGACTTCGCTGAAGATAGTGACGCCGATAGCCGTCGGCTATTTTCGAAGCACGATGGGCTTGAAAGGTAATTGTTGGTTAACGCTTATTTACTATATTCTTGTACTGTATACCTACCCGTTGAGTGCAGTGATGATAAACATTGTATGTGACTTTACTGAAAAAAAACCTGTTTTGGTATTTACAGCTATCTTCCTTATATATAAAATTCTTCTGCACGTGTGTATGTCATTGAATTCCTCCTAAACGGCTGGACCGAATTGAATGTTTTTTTTGTATGCGTTTAGGTGGCGCCCTGGATGGTTTAGATTCACAAATCAGCCCGGCAAATGGCGCTGCAGTCCATAATATAACCTAGATACCGACTGCAGCGCTATCTGCCGGACTGATTTGTGAATCTAAACCATCCAGGGCGCCAGGGCGTCCAGCCGTTTAGGAGGAGTTCAGTGACATACACACGTACAGTAGAATTAACTCCCTGGATGGCTTAGATAGGGTAGGGTAGGGTAGCACCACAGGGTAGGGTAGCACCACGTGAACGAAGTTGCGCCGGGCAGCTAGTTTTTATATATTTTACACATATCGAAACCGCGTATGAAAGCATTGAGATATTTTGAACAATGCACTGATGATAATGGTCAAATTATTGTTAATTACCACGAACAAAGAATCGGTAGATATCGTACAATTAACAGTCAGTGGATGTGAAACATTTCAGGATCGCGGATTGTGGTTCATTTATGGAACTACGGGATGTTCTAAACAAACCAAATAAAGAAAATTATAATTAAAATAAATGTTTTAAACAAATAACAATTACTTGCATAGGTAGTATAAGCGCTTTCATATCATTGCGTGTGGCGCGAATCGTTATTGCAAATTGATCAAAACTAACTTTAATCGATATCGCACATCGCACTTAGCTTTTTATGTGAACACAAGGTGTGGGCGTAAATAAATGAGCTTTCTACGCAATAAAATATTATCGTCTCTTCAATAAAACTACAGCATTTATACGTGAGCACGATCTCTATGCAATAGATTATTTCAAAAATATCATAAGTCGACGCGCTATATTTTAATTTTCCAATTTATTTAATTACCGTTATAAACAAATTGGTGGTGATGTGAATCAATCTATATAAATATTATAAAGCTGAAGAGTTTGTATGTCTGTTTGGGTAACTACCAGGTCGATTTGGATATTCATTCGTTACAAGCTAGCATGGGTATAACCGCGGGGCTAGGGTTGCCAGGTCCTAAAACACAAAAGCCGGACTCGGCGTGTAATTGGGACGGAAATATTGACGGAATTTAAGGCGGTTAACACACTGCCACGCCTTGGTGCGTAGCGTAGCGCGTGAATGCTTTTCTTAACGTTGCTTGTAAGTATCTCCGTTTGTGTAGAAAAGACGCACAGTCCAACACACAGAAAACGCAACCACTCGCGTCTCGCCCCGCACCTACGCGCGTAGGTGCGGGGCGAGACGCAAGGTATGGCACACCGAGTCTCATAGTGCCGTGCGTGATTTTTGTATGGAATGAGTCAGAGCCGTCGTGAATCCACAAAACGCAACTACGCGCGTGAGTGCGTAAAAAGCCCGCACGATGATGCAGGTCTGCACTCCCGCGAGTACGCGCGTAGGTGCGGGGCGAGACGCAAGGTATGGCACACCGAGTCTCATAGTGCCGTGCGTGATTTTTGTATGGAATGAGTCAGAGCCGCCGTGAATCCACAAAACGCAACTACGCGCGTGAGTGCGTAAAAAGCCCGCACGATGATGCAGGTCTGCACTCCCGCAAGTGGCTGGCGTGTGGCAGTGTGATAATCGCCTAAAAGCCGGACATATGCTCTAAAGGCCGGACAATATTTCATACATAATAAAAAAAACTCAATTACTTACTTATTTAATTTGTTTATTATATACTCATTAATCACGTTATTAAAAAACTTAATCAAATATCAGTTATTCTCATTGAGTATGAAAAATATTAAGTCTTGGGCAGACACACAAAAAGCGTAACAAAAGCCGGACAGGCCGGATGCGTAAATATTTAGCCGGACAGCGACCGTAATAGCCAAACATGGCAACCTTATGCGGGGCAGAAGTATTGGTTTGACGATCAAATATTCAAATATAAACAAATATTTGTATTGCGAGATAAAACATTTACTTATTATAATCTCAGACTATAAGAACGTATACATCGTCAATACTAGAAACGCTTTGCATGAATCATACTCTGTTAATAATAACCTAAATATGGTTTAAAATTATTTGTTACTATGTTCTTAGTCCAGTACAGTCATTTGAATAAATATATGAATGTAGTTTAAAAAAATAAAACCTAAAGCTTGTTTGCTTTTAATAGCATTTTCAATAGGCGTGCATAGTAAGTATACTATTCATATAAACCCCATTTTGAGACTAACCTATATACCGCACCTATGTAAATGTATAGCTTAAAAAGTAGGCCTATCCTAAGTATTATTTTTTATACGATCGTCAAAGAAAAGCTAATTACTAAAAAAAATTAATGAATTTTCATTCTTCTATTAACGAGTATAAGGTATGTGTATAGTAATTTCTCCTATTTAGTCTTGTGCCTATTTTAGGTAACTGTTTGAAGTAAGGTTTAAATTAATATAGCCAACTGTCTACTGAGAGGACACTGAGTCACTGTTTAATAGATTAAATGGAACGCATTAATCCATACAGCGCGCGCGTCGCTCGCTGTATGGACTTTTATTAGCTGAAGTGCTTCAATTACAGCCATTGTCCTTTTGAGGGCTATGTTTGGAATTTCTTTACATTAATTTATGTGGCGTATTGTATTTTTAGATGTGGCAGGAAGACCTAATTACATACTTCAGTGATCTTTTGACACTTTTCATATAATTTAAGGCTTATAAAAAACTAATTAGGCTAATAAAAAGATAGTTACTTAAATACATGTACGTTGAACCTGGTCTTTAATTAAATAGAAATGTTTGGTAGAGCTTTAGGTATCATCATAACATGTTCTTTCTGGTGCAAGTAAGCGATATGCTTTCAATTCAATACTGTCAATAAAAAACGTGAATACGACTTAATGACGTAACAAATAGACACGCAAATTAGTTCGACTGGTATTAAACCACATTCCTCGTATTTAACTAATGTCTTATATGTCCCACATTTTTTGAGCTGTGAAAACAAAAAAGTGAGCCTCTAATAACTATAACTTTTAGCAACAACAAAAAATAAGACCATCTTCAAAGTAGTCTTGCACTTAAAATATAAAATAACGATATAGAAGCTTTAAATTGATACTGTTTTGAAATTAATGAAAAAAATATGCGGTAACCATACAGTGATACATATTGCAACTCTTTTGCAGACGTTTGAAATCGCAAAAACACAAGCAAAAAATACAAAAACATTCTGACATACGGTAGCGTAGGTTACTTTGAAATGGGAGTCCTAGATATCGGTCTGTCATCACATCAGCCGGGTTGACTTGTTTTTCTGCAATCACTCCGGGCGATGCACGTTTGGATGCTGTAACGATATTACATAACCAGTTGCAGTGTCGTGTATCTATGCTAATTTTGTTCTTACGTACGTACGAGTAATTTTTCAAATTACAAAAAAAAAATATATATCACGGAAATTACGTATGCAATAAGGTTCTACGACGAAAATACGGAAAACGATAAATTCATTGGATAAATCTAAAACGTCAGTGAAAAATCATTAAAGTTGCTCAATTCAAATACGTTATCAATTAAAGCAATCTGTAGAACAACTGCATAATCATGCCTTAAATACGTATTCATGGCATTGCAATATTAGTTTCGGTAATAAATGCCTTCATAGCGACTCTACTGACATAAATGTACGTATTTGGATATTAACAGATTTTATCTAAGCTTGGAATGTTAATAATATCCATATCGCCATATAAGGCTTTCCTGCTTAGCTTTTAGGCCCAAAATAATAGTATGAGTCTATGGTATGTAGACCATGAACGAGAAAATATAATTTTATTAGTTATTAACAAGACAGTTACTTATCACGTAATCTAATAGAGTTAATAACATATAGTATAGTAGTAATAAGATAAGTAAGTACCTTTCACTTTGACTTGAAGTACTTTATATTGCGATATGAGTGCTTTTTTAGTTTTTTCAAATTATAATAATAAAATTTACGTAACTGCCACTTAAATGTGTACCTACAGTTATAAAAAGTTAATATAAAAAGAGCTTCTATATACAGTCAATTAAAAACCTTATTAAAATTAAAACACATTGCGAAATATTGAAAATCTACTCATATGAACGCATAGGTAACAAGTATTGATTTTACATTAATTCCATTATATGTGATTTAATTTATTTGGTTATAATAGAGGAAACCATAGCACGATGGTAGGGTATTTTATAGTACCCATCTGGTTGGCTACCACCCTCAAGTTGAAAAATCTGGCGCCAAGCATTCTAGGCGTTGTGTAGGTACTTACCACCTTCGGCTACATCATCATTTGCTACGCTGAGATTGTGGTCAAACACAGGCCTATAAATAGAAAAAAAATAAAGATGAAAATAATGGTAGAGCAAGAATCTTATAAATTTACCTATAACGTTTAAAAGAACCATAGAGTCGATAACATTTTCTTATGAATGTGTACTAAATTCTTATGTTTGTTCACAGATGCTGCATCAAGTGCTGTCGGTGGGGCAGTAGTGGGTGTGCCTCTGTCTTGGGAGCCATTCTATTGCGTTCTGCAGCAGGACAGGCGCATCCTCACTGCTTACACCAGTGAAGAGCTTGCTGTGAGTATCGAGGCTGAGCGTATGCTAATAGTTCAATGCAGCTCACAGCGGTGCAGATATTGTAATGGAAATTTCTGCGTTGTAGTTGTAAAATCTGTTCTGCTCTGTGCTGTGTTGCTATTGTTCTATTATTATAGCTTTTATTTAACTTGTAATGTATGTATGTATGTTTGTTCGGGTGGAGTCTTGCAGATCGAATTTCACCCACTCCCAGTAGTCGGATTGACTTGATATTTGGTATACATTAGTGTATTGGATGACAATGCAAGTACAGTCAACAAAAAGTACAGTCACTCAAAAAAAGCTTGTATGTAAATGATTTTTTTAACAAAGAACTTACGGCCTTACTCATAAACGCTATTTAACTAAATCTACTGAATAAATGGTCAAATAAATAACGTCACCTTGCTGTCATTGTCAAACAATTTGGCGTTATTTGTGTTTGGTGACCACGGGTTATTCTTTTAAATGCGTTGAAAGCCAGTTAAATATCCTTCCAGAGATTTGTAAATATATTGCTAATGAAATGCCATGAATTGACTTTTTCTGCGTCTATTCAATATTATTTATGATGAATTAAAAATTTACAGAAATTGATTGGTTCATGTGTCATTCAATTTTAATTGACAAAGAAAGAAGGAGGAGGTTCTCACGTTGTCTTTTTTATCTTAGTTTCTTACCTGTTAATTGTCAGTTCAAGCAATTCGTGACAGATTTTCTAAAGACATAATATCGAATATAATCGACTCGAAATAAGCAGCAAAATGCATATTTTACACATAAAAAAATATTGATGCATAAATTAATACGTAACTTATTATTAAGAACGTGTATTAGAAATTTTACAAAGTGAACTGTAACTAATTAATTTGATAGTGTCCAGGATGTAGCATTTTTTCTTGTAGCTATGTTAATGAGCCTGTTTTTGTGGCCAACAAGTCGTTCAATATGCAGCCTGTTTAGGTCAGTCATGAAAATGATTTTTTCATGCCGTGTAATCGAGCACCCGAAAACCGGATATATTAATGTTACTAAATCAGACGACGGCAATAGAGCGTAAAGTTTTTGCCAATCTGGACGAGTTTATTTGATATATTTATACGTTTGTATACCTACTATTTCAACATCAGGAATTATATTTATCATGTATACAGTTTATTTACAATGTTGTTTGGCTTCGTTGTTCTAAAGCGTAGCGTTGAATTCATTTTGATGTATTGCCTGTCAGGTCATGCGCAGTTCTTATAATCAAAGTACTAATATTATTAAAATGATGAGTTTTTATATTTGTATGAACACGTTTAGCTCAGGAACTACCAAAAAAAAAACAATTTTACGTTACAGAGCACGTATTTTTCGGCTATATAATATCACGGGTTAAACCGAGGGGCACAGTAAGTGTTAAAATAATAGGAGTTACTTTAGGCTTGTTTATATGTGGGTGGGCGTATTATAAATCCAGTCCAGTCCCCACAAAACAGGGAATCCTAGTGTGGGTACTGGAGACCGCAACTATTTGTAAAGTTATTTTGAAACTAATAAATATTATTTTATTTTATTTATTTATTTTAAATATACGGTAGGTTCCTTTATAAATAAACAGTAATTCTCCTGCTACTTATATTATTTCGTTACCAAGTTCATGTGTAGCGTTGATAGCTTTCTTTTGTTTGCTTGTTTCAAACGTAGTTTTATTGCTTTATTTTCGAATTTGAGAATCCACTTTTGATCCACTGGTTCCGCTTTCCTAATCTTGTTAAAGTATCTCTTTATCTTATTCTTACGTCGCTGTACATTAATTGACTTTGCAAGTCTTATTGCAAGTCATTGAAGAATTTCTAAATGACATAAGTAATTTGATGAGTTGTCAAGATTTATTATTAGTTAAGATCAATATTCTCTTTCACACTTTTGATTTAAGAACATTCTTAAATAGATCATTTTGACTGTTTTAATTTCGCGTTTTGGTATTATACTCTATTTCACATAGGATGAGTCGTCAAGGTCAAGGGTTTTTACCAATATCTAGTGAAATTCCATTTGATTACTCTGAAATAGTACTCACAATATTTCATGAAACCTCGATCTATCATAGTATTCCTTTATTATATCGAAATGAACATTACCCATTGAGAAATCTAATAAAATACCATGTGTCACCGAACTCATGTTATTTGAAATCTACTATAGTTAAGCATTCCTCGCGTGTGAATTCGGACTTCGGAGTGGTTGGAGTCTTGTTAGCACTCCTTGAGGATATATCGCCAGGCAGCGTATGGTATTTATTGTTACTGATGCTATCTCTTTCGCCCGTGATGCCTTGGTATGACAACAATAGATTGGAAACATATAATTTTATGTTACGAAATGCAAGTTTTATTTAATAACATGATGGGTAATGTACATTAAACTTTTTAATATAGGAAATTAATAAATTTTTCTAAGTCCGGAGTAGATCAAAATTCATAAACTTCTGATATTTATCCTTACACTGGTTTATCAGAAATCTGATGACGAGTCGGGAACACCATAGGCCTATAATAGTTACCACTTGGTGTTCATAAAGCTTCATTGAGTTTTGTTCTTTTATATGCAAAATAAATTAATTAACTGTTTTGTACGATGTTGTCTCACGGTAATGTCTTTTAAGAGAACTAATTGTATAAAAATGATCACAATAAACCCGTAAAGCAACGGCAAACAAAAAACCGGCCGTTCCGTACAATATTTACTAATTCAACTTTGCTATGAAAAAAAAGACGTTTCTTGTATGGGCGTCCCCTTAATTTTTTTAATTTTTATTATTTTTTGTTATAGCGTCAATAGAAATATATATTCTCTGAAAATGTCAGCTGTCTACCTATTACCGTTCATGAGATACAGCTCACTGACAGACGGACGCACGGGCGGACGGACGGATAGACGGACGAACAACGGAGTCTTAGTAATAGGTAATAGGGTCCCGTTTGGCACCCTTCGGGTACGGAACCCTAAAAAGAAGAAAAAAATTACCTATTAATAAAAGGGACGATGGCTGTATTGTTGCATCGCAAGTATAAATTGATGGTTATACCTATAATCAGATATTCAAGTGGCAATTTTTTCATTTGAGTGTCCAGTAATTTTCTCATTACCTTTTGAGTCAGTGGCTCCATTGAACAGTAATTCGTTGAATTTTATAGCATGACACTTAAGTCACGGATGATCAAGGTTCATAAAACTCTACCAAAACTTTGGTCTTTGATCAAGAATAACCTACGATCGGTTTATTTATATTTTTTTACATTTGATTAGACCCGAATGATTTCTTAATGTTAAGAAAACACCAATAAGATTGGAAACAATCTCATGTTATTGAGTTGTAACCTAGATAGACTACTTCTCCTAAGACTAAGACCACGCGCTAGTAACTTTGTTTCACTGAGATTTCAGTTTATTTGTGTAATACCTATCTTCTTTGACTGAAAAAGGAGAAATTATTTGTCGGGACTACTCGGGACGCCATCGCAGCCGCGCCAGCCGCGTCGAGTGCAAACAGACAATCACGATGCGTAGGCGCAAGCGCCCGGCACTCTGCATAAATCAAAATTAAGCGAGCGACGCATGAGAAGGGTTTTCAAGACGATTAAACTACAGAGTGGGCTCTTCACTTTTATTTGCGAATTTTATGGTAGATTTATATAGGTGGAAATAAAAAAGGTTTACAAGTAGGTACCTATATGGCCGCCATGAAGCGCTCGTGGTGTAGCATGATTAGCCGTTCTTAATCGATCGGCAAAGTTAAGCTACGCCTGTAGTGGTCGATACCTGGATGGGTGACCGCCTAGTGGTATTTCAAATCGAGCGTTTTCGTGCTTCGAAAGGCACGTAAAGCCGTTGGTCCCGGTTATCACTTAATTGTGATAGTCGTTAAGCTAGTTGGATGCCTCCTAGGCGGCTTGAAAAATTCCAACAGTAGGTTGACCACTAGCCTACCTCCACCGATCCGCAGTGGGCACGCGTGGTGGAGTATTGCCCATTCCCTTTCACCTTCATTTGTGAAAGGAGGCCTGTGCTCAGCAGTAGGACATCATAGGCTGATGATGATGACGATGACCTATATGGCCAGCGGATACGAATCCTGAATTTTTGCTTTTTGTTTGTGATGGTAGCAAACCTTCATTATACCAATGTATAGTTTAGTTTTAAATTGTTAACCTGTATTTTGTTTCGTACTGAAGAATAATAGATTGTGTCCTGGGCGGCCCGCCCTATCTTCTTGCTCACGGAACGGAAGTCGTTGTAAAGATGTCTCACTAGTAGTAACTCGTTACATCTCGTGGCATGTAGAAGATTGAGTAGTATAGAAGTACATCCTACATGATGCTGTTAATCAGAGGCAGGATGTCTTCGAACAATGAGGACGGAAACGCCAAGTGAGAGAGATCCGCTTCTCACGAAGATGAACCAGTTTTTAGTCTTAGGCTATTGCTTGATTGATTTTGCAGATAGTGCGTTATGTAAAGCGAAATTATATAATAGTAGGTATTGTTTGTATACTTTATACCGTTAAAAGTGCTACGAAAGCTCTTCGTTTTTATTTACACGTCGCGTCTGATTCGGAAAACTACTCCTACTATTTTTCATTTTACGATAAATATTCTTTATGATATCCAATTAATAGTTAATAGCTGAGCTTTCAAGGCATCACATAAGACTTTTAATGTTGATAGCAAATTATGATTGGTAATTATTGTATAGTAATTAAGTATTGATATTAATTTGTATTGTTACACGCTGCCGGACAGTCGTTCCCCGGGTTTTATGTGGACAGTAAGGTAAGAGTGTTGTGTGTCGTGGATGGCATTTTGTTTGTGTGTTTTAACGTTTCAACAAAACAATATGACATTTGGCTTCATTGTTTCCGTTAACCGTTTCGGGAAGCTTTTGGAACATCCATTACATTAACCCGATTCCTTTAAACTAATTATATCGATCCTCGTTAATAATTTAAATGAAAACACGTTAGGTGATGTCATGGCTATGTTAAGGCCACATGCGCGGCCAGCCGTGGCAAGATTCAACCAAATATCCGAACTAAATGACTCTGTCGTTAGCCTTTCATATTATTTTCGATAATATTATCTCGCAATTTTTTAAATTGGCTACTTTTATAATTATAATCTTGAAATCAACGAAGGTTATTAGGTTATCGATTCTATAAACGCAACTTATACTAAAATCGGCCGAATATGGTAGTTCACCTGCTGGCCGTTAATGTTCGTTACCATTTTATGACCTCACTTGACGATACATACGATACAATCGAGCCGAAATAATAATACAGCACTGGCTGATTAAAATAAATGCTCTACGGATGAAATATTGCTTTTGAAACTATGTTATTACAATGAGAGCACGAGAATAATGGCCGTAGATGTTTTGATGAGAAAAAATCGAAGCTTTGGGACCTCACGACTCACGAAACGCTTTTGTCCATACCATAGCAGTGTTTTTAAACATAATGTCCATTTAAATGAAAACAGTAGAGTAAATAGTGTATATAAAGTGCTTAAATAAGACTAGTTTCGACTCGGTGAGCAATAAAAGTACAAAAGGCTGGTGAATTGTGAGCAGCAGCGCGAGCGCAGCGCCATCCAGCAGATACTCGTAGTCGTAACGTAGCGTGAGTGTCCCTTGGATATCGAATAACAGTCAGTACCCGGTGAATCTATTTATGTATTCGTAGATTCATACAGCGGATACAAAATAACGATTCAGGTTTAAATATTTATAACAAAATCAGTATTCATAGTAGCATATCAGACGCCACCATAGTTTTTTAGTTGTTTAGAATTGGTATCAAAATCGTAATATATGGTTAAGCTTGCTTACTGTAGTACGTAAATTGCTAGTCAAACAAGTTAAAAGGTCATGGCATTACCGCAAATAGCTAGATCTATCTAGCTTTAAATGTTTCCCATTCCCTATTCAGTTTCCTGTAGACGCAGCTATCGTATGACCCTGTAACGGCATTTGAGTACTCAAGACGTGTACGATGTCTTGATTGCATAGTCTAACGCACGTGTGCATTATGCAATATCACATACTAAGTACTGCAAGACATTGTTCATCTCGGTACGTCGCGACACAACTCGGGTCGATGCATTCGTACATAAGGGGCTTCTAAACGGTTGTCAACCATCCACCAACCAAGAACATTGAGTCGGTGATGACAGAAAGATAGATGACACTTTATTGTTACACCAAAAATAATTATACAAAACATAAACAAAAGAAATTATAGTGAAAATGTTACCTTGGGTATCTTGGTTTTTTTAGCAATGTGATTGTCAACTTCGATTTACACCGTCGGTTTGCCGACTCAACATCCTCTATTTGCCCTCGATTGGTGGTTGTTTGACAATCGTGTAGCAGCCCCTAAGCTGAGACTTATTCGTATTATAATTTATGCTTAGTTGATGGATACCTTTATGAACATGCGTATCGCGTGTTTCATAAATAGCCCTTTCTCCCCTCCTCACTGCTCATAAGTATGGATATCCTTCCAGAGCTGTCTTCAAACGCAGTAAAATGCATAGAATATCTTTATAATGTGCGTCATTCTGTAAAGGTTTATGGGTTGTTGTTATCTTTCACTAAAACAGTAACATAAATCCGTTGGTGTTCTGTATAGTTTTTTTTTACTAAATAATCTATGTATGAGTTCACAACAGGTTGATTGATTGATAGTAGTTACAGTAGTACCCAACTGATATGGCGCGTCATGAATCTTCGTTCGCACAGAAAAGAAAGTATGGCCCCGAAGATTAACGAAAGAATGCTTAAAACTTATAATCAACCTTAGATCACTGCTATAACGTTTATAATACACTGCAGTTGTTCGTTCCGTCTCACTCGCAAGTCACGCCCCTCCGCACGGCGCGCGCTAACATGGCGGCAGCTGCCGATAAATAGCGTTTCACGCGTAGCGTACATCGGTAAGCCATATCAGTTAGGTACTACTGTACTAGTGAAAATCCAAGCTCTTTGTGTACTAGGCTGTTTTTAACGACGTACTTTCATGACGTCAAAAATAACAAATAAGTAGGTCGTTATTGTTTAACAAATAGAAAAATCATTTTTGCTACTGAATATACGTTTAATGAGTAAACCACAGTGGTTTCTATAAAACTAAATAAATAATCATTAACTCTAGCGTCAATGAAGTAAATGTTACGAGTAATCCTTGACCAAGTCGATAGAGCATTTGCCAAATGCAGGGATTTATTATGACTTTGCGTTGCTATTTCCAATTACGTAGAACTCTTGCTAAAGTTACTTCTAAGATACGCCGTCAATAAACATAGGTATATATAGGCCGGCAATAAAATAGTAATAAAAATATTAGAGTTGAATGTATTGTACGATACATTTAGATAATAATAGATATCCATCTACTTTCTACTTGTAGGGGAGATAATGCACAAGTTTTGTACAAGTAAACGTAAATACAATCTATACTAATATAATAAAGCGGACGAGTATTTTTGTTAATCTCTGGAACTACGGATTCGAAAAATTATTTCACTAATGGAAGCTACATTATCCCCGAGTATTATAGGACTACTTTTTATCCTGGGAACGCGAGTAAAACCGCGGGGACAGCTAGTAAAAAATATTTTGAAAAGCCTATTGGCTAAAAAACGGTCATCCTGAGTGACTGACAGACAACGCACACCCAAAATCGGTGGAGATTTGAAGAGAAGGGTTTTCCAAAATCTACACAAAATAAGGGATCGTGCATATGGGTGAAATCGCGGGTGGAATGCTAATCTGGTATAGATGATTGAGAACATGTAATATACAAAGGGTTAGTGGTATGTAGATCTACCTATAATAAGTAGGCTAGTGTTGCAGACACTTGCAGTCGACAAATAGTAAATCGTCCTTAATAAAGCCGTTGAAAGGGATTGAATTGTTCTTCGCTAAATTATGTCGTCATTGTTTTACAGATACAATCACACAATTACTGCATTGTGAGAAGAATTAAAACATTATAAAATTTGGAACGGCAATTGATGAACCTAAAGATAAGCAATGGCCTATAAAATCGTCTATAGAATAATCTACAAAGAGAATCATTATAATGACTAATGTACACATGTTTCTGATATATTTGATGGTCTGATATGTTAAATATCAGCCTCTAATTACCCGCCTACCTACAGTCATTTCAAAGGGCCGCCACTCAGCTGCGTTTCTAATTTCATACAGCTTTCTCTGACCTATTTATAGGTGTCTATTACTAGCTAGGTGCAGTGCCCGCTTGCTTTACTTGTCAAACATATTAACTTAACATCGTTTGCCTTTTCGTCGACATCATAACAAGGAAGCTTCATTGTAATTAGGTCATTTCAGTTTAGTTTGTGCTTCACGTCGTCAATTTGTGTAACATTCTCGACGTTGGTTTTTATTGCACGTTTGATGCATGAAGTTGCTTAGAACACGAAAGCTCACGGAACAATATTGTTATTATTATTTAGTACTTCCTAAAAGTACTCAACACGTTCTGTTGATACAAAAAAGAAACAAATAGGTTTGAACCACTTAGTCACGCTTCGTAGGTACCAGTTATTTAATAATAATGTAACTACCTATTGCTTATTATCTGTGAGTTTTCAAGTTCTTGGATATAGGCTACACGCAATTCGATTGATGTTTATAAATGGCTAGCTTTAACCTCTGCACATACTCATTAGCGACGTGTATGGTGTCGAATAATATTAAATCGATGTTTTTATACAAATAATAAAGATAGAATAAGTCGAGCATATAATTCAAAACAAAGTTTATGAAATTAAAGATATCTAATAGCAGGATATCGCAAATATCACTATGAAAAGCAGGAAATTAGAATATTTCCTGATATTTTGACTCAATAGATAATTTATTATCGCTCGTGGTGTAGCATGATTAGCCGTTCTTAATCGATCGGCAAAGTTAAGCTACGCCTGTCGTGGTCGGTACCTGGATGGGTGACCGCCTAGTGGTATTTCAAAATTGAGCGTTTTCGTGCTTCGGAAGGCACGTAAAGCCGTTGGTCCCGGTTATCACTTAATTGTGATGGTCGTTAAGCTAGTTGGATGCCTCCTAGGCGGCTTGAAAGATTCCAACAGTAGGTTGACCACTAGCCTACCTCCACCGATCCGCAGTGGGCACGCGTGGTGGAGTATTGCCCATTCTCTTTCACCTTCATTTGTGAAAGGAGGCCTGTGCTCAGCAGTGGGACATTATAGGCTCATGATGATGATGATGATGAGATAATTTATTATTTATAAATTATACCGTTATATTACAGGTTATAGACAGAATATCACATAGGTATCTCATGCAATTTTGGTTGTTTACATTTTGTTAAATAAAGGTCGTTACGCGTAACACCAGTTATGATTGTATGTAAATCGGGTCACATTAGAGAGGAGTCGCAAGGACGTAGAGCGTGTTGGAACTGTTGGGAGTCAGGTGACAATTCCATCGGCAACGTCACGCTCCAACTATTTCCACCATTCACATGCCACCGTTTATCATAGTTGGGATTCTTTCACTTATATTGTACAGTTATGAGTGTTCATGATGACATTATAGCATGCGTGTGTTGTACTTAGAATTATTGAATACTTGCTATCCCTCGCGGTTTTACTTGCGTTCCCAACATAAAAGTAGCCTATGTTTCTTAACATGCCATAGGCTGCGTACCAAATTACATCAAGATTAGGGCCGGTGAGGCGTCAAGAGGTAACAACGGACAAACAATATTATAGAATAGAAAACTATAGTGATTACATAATAACAATCTATCGTTAATCTTATTTCTATCAACCGTAGAGCTTTATCGAGAGAGTTTAGAGTAAATAAAATCTGTTTCCATATATTAAAAAAACCGGCCATGTGCGAGTCGGACTCGCACACGGAGGATTCTCAACTTTGCTACGAATAAAACGCGATAAAACACGTCCCTTTAATTTTTATTTTATTTCATAGCTTGTTATAGCGGCAATAGAAATACATATTCTATGGAAATTTCAACTGTCTACCTGTTACGGTAAATGAGATACAGCTCACTGACAGACAGACGGACGGACGGATGGATAGACGTACGGACGGACAGCGGAGCCTTAGTAATAGGGTCCCGTTGGGCACCCTTTGGGTACGGAACCCTAAAAAGTACATGATCTAATGGAAACCTCAGCTAACAATTTTATTTTTATGCCTGGATAGTAATATGGTTAAAAAGTAAAGAAACGGTATTTTAGTCATTTACGTTAATAAAAATAAAGATTACGTGTGTAATGCAACTTACGGTTCAATGTTATAATGAGATTATGGATTAAAGCTTGATTTGTTAAAATAAGTCCATATAATTTATATCGCACCGACTCTCACTGGGTAAGAAGATCTTGGGCATTGAAAGGCTCCGTATAAGGCCATGCCATGAACGGGCCCGTACACTTACAACAATCTAAATGGCGAACTAAAGTTCCCACGGAAACCGGCCAATCGGCTTCAAACATTTTTTACATATTAGCATGTAGTTACTACACATAGCTTAAAGCTCAGTCGACCGAGTTTAAAGAAAAGCTCCAATAATTTAATAACCTAATGGATTTTTATGTCTTTGTTGCGAATATGAAACTAATAAAATATGTTGTTACTTATATTATTGTG
>OX596248.1:5025541-5097347 GCA_951394255.1 Polyploca ridens
AAAAAGACGAGCTCGAAGTTTTGTACTGCCTTATGAGTCATTATTATCCTGCTATCTCATCCCATCTATAATAAATGATGTTCGATGTTTAAGCGATGAATGGATGAGTAATCGCAAAAACCGCATAAACGTTCAATAGATTCAAATAGTGTTCCATAACTTAACCATGCTTTTGGTCCTCACTGCACGATCTCCTCAATGAGAGGTATCATAGTACCACACTTTTCACTTATCTTTTACTTCTTGGGTTGAATAAGTTTCCTCATAATGTGAGCAAAACCTATAGATAGATAAAACTTCACTAGCGTTCAAAGGACACAAACTTTTAAATATCACGACCAATTTTCTTGTTTTAAGACAATGAAGCATGCTAATGACATTTCCTTTGTCTCATGGAATCGTTTTTGGTTCGTTAGTACCTTCCACACTCACAAACTCTACTGTCGCATTATCGGGTCAACGATAACTTTTAATGGCCTGTTACGACCCAAAATTGATTGTTAAAGTCCAGACAAATTTTAAAACTGTAACTAAAATCTTAACATTAGAATGAGGTCTTCGGTAAACTATTTTGGTAGACTGTTGCAATAAAAAAACTAAAGAGCGAGAGTTTAGAAAATATCGTAACCTGTCGCTTGGCGACACGAACTTTGTCAGTAAGAAAACACGGGGTCGAGTGACGTCTCAGAAATAGCGGACGTTACGCGGCGGCCGTCCTGTCGAGAAACAAATTCTAATTTGGTTCAAAGTTTTTTGTTGTTCTCAGCTCGTTCCGTCATATTTTTGTGGTTCAAAAGAACTTGGATGCACCCACCCACTGACTGCACTCAGTGATCATTAAAACAAACGAGTTTTATGCGCTTTGATCAATGTGTTGCTTATATTGCCTTTATTGAGATTGGGTTTCGGTAAAAATATTTTATAGAAGACTTTAGTTAAATATATAAATAAATCTTAGTTTGTAATATACCTGCTGGCTCCGCTATACCGCTATAGTCTATTTCAAATAACATGAGTTCGGTGACACATGGTATTTTATTAAATTTCTCAATGGTTAATGTTCATTTCGATATAATAAAGGAATACTATGATAGAGCTAGGTTTCACGAAATATTGTGAATATTATTTCAGAGTAATCAAATGGAATTTCACTAGATATTGGTAAAAAACCCTTGACCTTGACGACTCATCCTATGTGAAATAGAGTATAGTGTACTACATAGTACCCAACTACAGTGCTATGGTTTCCTCACGATGTTTCTTTCACCGAAAGCTCAAGATCATTGTAGTATTCGAACCGACTGCCTTCGTCACGACTACTGTGCCATTTCCAGTTTGTAAATGTTCCTCGTTATGAGGGCGATGCCTTGGATTTGACTTTATGTTTAACTTTGGGTCTATGACTCACAGTACTATAGGGAAGCGATCGGCTTACACACCGCCTCCGTTCCTATGAACACTACTGACGCTCGCCCTGAATATTAATACAATCATATTGAATACTCATTGTCCGTCTTCAAACATGGTTCGTTTCCATTTACAAAATAAATAAAAATTGTCATTGAAGATTCCATTACTAATATTGTTGATGAGGAATACTCGTGTTTGAACATGTTTTTCATGTGAAATACATTATGTAGGTTAGTATAATTGTAAGTATTTTATAAACAAAGGTATCTAACAGGAAATAACAAATAAACTAGGCGGTTCGGGAAACTACTGTTTTAAAATGTTGACACTTTAGTGTCGCTCAGTTAAATAGATAGGTACGAGTTCTATTTAAAAATAATAATCCTGAAGTATAACACAATCCTATTTACTTTTGCTGTGATAAAATCAATGTATTATCAGTGTAATACAGATTGTAGTAGGTATTTCTGTAGTCGATTAAAAACTTGAAAGCGCATGTCCATAGCCTTAAAAGGTGTTCTTGTCGGTCTCGGCCAGACAAACGTTATTGAACTTTCATGAAAGCAGTGGATCAGTACCCTACCCACTATATACAAGGTTACCCAGACATATTAGGTATTGCATGGTTGGCTGCCCATAGAGTAAATAAATTGCATTTGACTTGTAACACAGATTAAATTTTAACCGCATCGCATATACATAACTTATTAACAGGAAGCAACAAATTATTAATTAAATTAATAACCACGGTGTCTCTTATGTAGATTTGATATTACTAGCGACCTGCCCCGGCTTCGCACGGGTGCAATGTAGGTACTAATGTGGTGACATTGTGGTGCACGCGCGGCCGAACCCCCCAGCCCGGCCCCGTTATCGCAAATACTGTTTTTTTTGGCAATTTTAAATCGATGTCTTCTGAAGTATTAATATCAGATAATGATTTGCTGTGGAGAGCAAGTTTTATTTACATTGGTAAATAAAACTTTTACATGTTCAACGTAACGTCGATTAATATTATATTGGTAAAATAACTTCGAAAGTATAACCTGTGGTATAACTCACAAAAAAATTGAATCACATTCGCATTTTTTTCCGTTGCGTGGTTTCGGAGGAGTTAGCGGATATACAGACAGACACGGACAGCGAATTTGTTTTATACTATGTAGAGATTTATAATATTTAGACAAGATGTTTGTTCCAGCTACATTGTTATTGTTGATATGACAAATGTTTATATAAATATGGATTTATAAGAAGTGATGCAACAAACATAAACAATATAAATAAGAATAGCAATTTATGGTTTACATAAATAGAGTTGAAGAAATAAATCGTTATTTTTTGTGCCAAATATAGGCATAAACGGGTAGCATCGGAGTTTCTGACTCATGATAATGTTTTGAACATTCGATTGGGATGCATTTCCACCGTTCATCGGTATCAGTCGGCGGCAGCGGCTGGCGAGCTGACGAGGGCGTGTCGCTGATATTCCCTATTGTCTCTATACGTAATGTACTGTTAGGGATGCCGCTTTGCATATTTTATTTAAAAACGAGACCGAGAAATAATATTTTTTTTAAGGTTCCGTACCTCAAAAGGATAAAGGAACCTTTATAGGACCGTGTGTCTATCTGTCTGTCCGTCTGTCACGGTCGATTTGTTTTGAATCTACTGGATCGGTTATGTTGAAATTTGGTACACATATGAATTTCTGTGATGCAAACATACGGATATGTATTGTAAATAAATAATGAATCATGGCGAGATTTGTACAAAAAATTTTGATTTTTAGTTATTATTGATCCTTGGTGCCTAAGGAATAATTTGAGGCATTTAAAATAATTTTACATCCCTGGGATAAAAATGCGACATTTTATGCAATGCCGGCGAATCGCGACCAAACCATTATGTTGATGTTATGTTTTGGAGTATTTTGAAAGTTATTTAAGAAACTAGATAAAAAAAGACAATTCCTCAAAAGCTATGGAGCCAAAAATTTTGATTTTGAGTATTATATTAGCAGTTGAAATGTATTGGACAACATGTTTTTCTACTTGTATTGGAGAACCCTCTCCATGCGAGTTCAATTCGCATTTGACCGGCTTATAATCTTCATCGTCGTACTTTAACTAATCCACAGCTTAACCTAAGTATTGTATTTCTGCTATCTACCTTAATGAAGTAGGTATCTTTAATTTGAAGAAAACAAATTATAGTCTGATGATTAAACATACAGCTACCATATTATTTACTTTCTCGTATTTAATAACAATTTCAACGTCAGATCGTGTTGCAAATACACAGCATGATTTGAATATTAATTGTAAATAATAAGCGGAAAATTACTCATAATCATTATGAAGTGACGCCCCTACTTTTCTCTGAGTCAATGGTAGTGGCTGGCAGACGCGAGGCGGGCAACACGCTGAGTCGGCTCGCCTCGCGCCAGTGTGTTCCGCCGCTTCCGACCCGCCACACTTCGGCAACCATCGGAATTTCCATTACCATTCGGAAAAACCGGCGCGATTTTCTTTTTTCAAAATACGGTTCTTATCGCACACGCTGCTTTTGTGTTATAAAAGTTTGGGTGCATTGCGTACTGCGGAACCTCGATGTTATTGTGATTGGTGCAGTGTTGTTTGTGATACCATCAGCTGTTGGGAATACTTGATTGGCATAAGGTTTCTGTTTGTATAAGTTTACAGACAAATTAAAATAGCATATGTATTATCAAAATAAGTAGCCCTTCTGTCCTTAACGTAAATAACTTCCTCGTTCTATCGGGCATAATCAAACGCGATCAAACAGAATGTCACAGAAGTATTGTTAATATTGTTACTTAAACACTCATTGACAAAACAATAATATTATTTACCGGAGCTATGAATGAATACAATTAAGTGGGACTCTGACATAATTGTTTTAATCACCTATGATAGGCTATGACTGGCATGAGATAATTTAATGCAATGCATCCGACAACAGAATTTTAGAAACGCTATAATAGAATTGGTCCTTATTTAGTTCATACTTAGAATACAATTTTCCCAAAAGTTGTTAGAAGAATTTCTATTAGTTAAATCTTTATCAACATCTCCTGTGTGGATGTAACATTAGGTACAGAAACTTCACGCGAAGTTTGTAAAAAAGGAACATTGATCATAGCATCCGTTTCTTGAGACCATCTGGTGCGTAGGAGTCTGTCAAACACCAAGTTCACACAGGTGTCTGGTATCAATTGAATTAATAACAAATACTAATGTACTCAAAACTTGTAGCAAGTTTGTAGTGAACACAGTAGTAGATTGCCTTGATGACAGTCATTATGCACCGGTTATCATTATTATGAACTGGACGGACACATTTAAATAATGTTTTAAAAGCCCCAATGTGGTTTCGATATTATAATTACTAGATTATGTTTTTTATCAAATTACAAGGATTTCACTCAAAAATAACTATTTACACTTAGAGTGATCTACGGAAGGATCTACGTTAAGTAAGATATTTTTTCTGGGAGCTTAAGGAATGACAAAGAAGCTAACGAGATTAGAGAGTATCTGGGTTGTTACCACTTTGATACCTATACTGCTTCGGGTAGGTATCCTAGTTTATATTTAGCGCTTCCGTTAAGTCTGAACCTAACACGACAGTGAAAATAAACATATTCGCAAAATAATACAGAGAAATCTAGGCTATAACTGCTTTGTATTCCACGTTCTGGAATAAAACTTTGAACAATAGGTTTCCATTCCATAACCAAAACTTTTAAAATTCCGTCCCGTTATGTCTACTTTCGATAGTTCCGATGAGTTACTTTAGTCATAACAATAATGTAGGTACTACCACGATATCAGTTTCCTATAACCTCGAATAGTAGGTACATATACTATCTATGTTATATATTTACTGCACCGTGATAACTACAGATATTGGATGTATTTATCTTATCCATTAGAACAAGTATGAGAGAGCTATGCTCATCTTCTTCGTTATAAATCATTCTCATTAATTGGTTGCCGATCATAATTTGAGGTATTCGAGGTATGACCGTAAGTAACGGTGTAATAAGCTATTTCACACTTTATGCAACAGGTATTTATGGAACTTTCATAGATCACAGAGCATTGCATAAAAATGCCGTGCAGTGATCGACTTTCGTGCAAAACTCGAATCGGAATCATTCTAAGCTGTGAATCGTGTCGTTGTTTACAGCTTTACTATGGTCACTTCCTGATCTATGTGACGCAATGATCCGGTTTAATGATTCGTTCCGACATCACTTAATATTTTTCTATCGGTTTGCCGTATATCATTTTCTATTGGAAGCATCTGTGCGGGCAATCAGAGATGTAGTCACGCGAGGGGAAATTACAGCTGTTGGACGCATGTGCCCACTTTCTGTCTTTATATCATAGCCGAATACAAAAATTCTAAAAATTAATTGAGCTTTTAGTCTTCACGGTATTTGTGTTATGATGACTTACGACTGAAAAACGGTTATTTTTTATGAAATAACTGTGAGGCAGTCCATATACCGAAGATTACAGTTTTAACTTCAATTTAAAATGGGTTTCTCAAAACTATTACTTTCAGTGAAAACAATTATTTAAAATTTCCATATTCCATATTATTATGTTGTAGCTTAATTTCTGATGACAAATTTTTCAATAACACAAAAGATATATTTCCCAATTGTGTAAGAGACGCTAAGTCGATGTTTCCGTAGTGATTACGTAGACTTTATTGACCTCGCCTTCATATTAGTGGTCCACTTATTTAATAAAAAGATAAATAAAGTGACTACTTTCGATATCTTCATGCATGTTGTTAATCAGATACATGACGTATTTCTT
Source organism: Polyploca ridens (assembly GCA_951394255.1). Lineage (NCBI taxonomy): Eukaryota > Metazoa > Arthropoda > Insecta > Lepidoptera > Drepanidae > Polyploca > Polyploca ridens. The sequence goes on from OX596248.1 coordinate 5,031,808, forward strand.
TTGTAAAAGTTAATAACACATAACCAATAATTATTTTTCTATTATATTTATGTAATCATAGTCTCTCTTAATTAATCTAATAATGTTATCTCACGGCTTGTCAAACGACATAATTTCTCGGCAACAGTGAAACTTATGTCTGAGCGAAAGTTGACTCAAGTGAAAGAACATATCATTATAAACGTGTATATTATGGAAATTGCGTCCTCAGTTTTCCATCCCATTACATAAATTGTTGTGTAGCCTTAACGATGCTGAGAAAACTCAGTGGACTCGATGAGACTTCGTAGTGATTCTTTGTAAAAGAAAATTATGATTTCATATCTTGTTGATAACATTGTCACATCCATTAATACTTGCAGAATATTACATTTATGATAGCCAATATCAAAGTCGATGATGAGGTAAGTTGGTAAACAAGCAAACGACTCGCCTGATGGTAAGCGGTTACCGCAGTCATATGGTCGCTTGCAACACACGGGGCATCACTCACGCGTTACCGACCCTTCCACCCTCCCTAATGAGCTCTGGCGACCTCACTCACACGCAGGAATACTGCATAAAATTATTTGGCTGCGGTATTCTGTAAGGTGGAGGTACTTCCCCAGTCGAGCTGCTCTACCTCTCTTAAAAACAAATAAATTGATTTGTAAACGTTTTCAATGTAAACAGTTTCATAATCCTTTTCAGTGGCATACTTGTTTGACAAATCATTAATCCAGTGACATTTATCTAAGCTTATATGCGGAAGGGAGATTTTATGGATGGGACTGGTAGAGAGCCTAAATTGCAAGCTCATCTGACTTCAACCCTCGCAAACACCGTGACGTGGCAACCCCTGATGCTATTCATTAGGCATTTCACATTGCCTAGGGTGACCTAGGCCTTGCCCCTTTGTAACATCCTGTGACGAGGGTGCATTAGGTAGGCAGAATCCATTTGGGTGCATTATATCCACTGAGGTATGCTTATATAAGCATTTACAGCCACTGCAGTAACTGCATAAAGGGTCGGGCTGTTGTGTTCGTTTATGCACTGCCTTTTGAGTAATTTTGTTTTACCTTAGAACTTTGAAACGTTTTCATGACGGAGTCTACTAGAATTAATACTTGCTTGCGTGTTTGATTAAAAAAGTTCCAATGTAATTAATGAAGGCGTCAATTGTTACAATCTTAAAGGCATTTTACCACGGATTGACAATCACTGTTATCGTGTTAAGTGACAAGTAGACAACGATGCCAAGGCCAACAGATGCTCAATGCCGATAATTTGTATGTCTTCTTTAGCAACAGATCAGTGGATATTATTAGTCTTCCAATCCATATAAGGGTTACTTTGTTTGAACAAGTGCTGCGTGGTCGTGCATTTAATGGTTTGGAACATGTATTAAATAACAGGCTGACAAAGAGTTGATTGTAATTTGGGAGCTCATCATGGCTAGTCAGAGCTTAATTAGTTAAGTGACGGTTGTAAAGGGACGTCTGAATTATGATAAGCGAGAAAATACAGATGTTAAAAGCCATGAACAATGTTTTTATTTTATAAATTATTAATTGACATATCTACAGATGATAAGTATACTATAGAGCGAGAAAAATGCATAGTTTTGAACATAAGTGAGTGTCAAACTAATGTAAAAATGTCCCTCGCAGTTTCACCCGCGTTTCCGGGATAAAGTAGCTTATATCCTTCTCCATGCCATAGTCAATCGTACAATCGCATTTATAATATTAGATAAAATAATAAACTTGGACTTTCTTCACTCAAGGCCACCTGATCTCAAACTACGCAGTACATTTACAGTGGAATGAAGATGTTATACTAAGAGATATTTACGTCCACGCTCAGAACAAACATAATGTACCTATGTTGTGCACATAAATGTTTGTAAACAAGTAGTTTTGGTCCAAGCTGCACCAATAATATGACTAGTGCATCTATTGTCAATTCAAGTTTTGTAGAGATTAAACTATATCTTGTTTATTTCAATAATACTGATTATTGACATCTATCTTCTAATGTATAGATAAAATTCAATTGCAACATGTATGTAAGAGCATCACTTGAGAACCATTTGACTGATTTGTTGGGCTGTTTTGTTTTGTTGAGTATAATTGACAAGGCAAAGTTTGTATGAAAGATTTTCTTTGAAAAATTCAGCCGATAAATCGGAAATTTCACCCGGGTGAATTTTTTGATTTTCCGGGCACGAATAGCTAGGTATCAGCAAAAGTATAAGTACTCGTATCACTGAATTCACAGGTTATCTGGAATGAAACTCTGACTGACTTAACCCCAATGTTGATACTAAATATGATTGACTATTTATTGTCTGTGAGATGACGTGAATTAAATTGTGCATCAAATAATATAATAGATTAATTAGTTTGATTACGTACAATCAGCGTCAATAGTAGCAGATCACTTTAGTACCGTGTCACTTTACGCAATTCATAGTTTTCATAAAAACTGTCAAGAGAATGTCAATAGATTTATTTTGAAAGGGTTCTAAAGTAATCATCTGTTTTTTAAGTTGAGTATTTACACATACCTATAAATTATTCAATTTTGATATTTCCAAATCTGTAATTATAAAAGCTTTCATTATTCTGAACATCTGAAATCGTACTATACAGGTTGTTGTTTTGGTCAGCGACGAGCGACTCAGGGTCGATAATACAATAGATACTGGTGCAAAAAAATACTTTATTTTTTTTTAATAATAAAAATTAAAAAATTAAAATTTTGAAAATCATGTTATAAGCTAAAGTGTAGACATAATACTCAACGGGAGTATGAGGGAGTAAAGGGGTGGGGCGATGGCGGCTTGTGCCTAGCTCTAGTCTGTGCACGTGCCTAGTAACCATACTTTGCGGTAAATTTTTTTCAAATTGAATAAGGTATTTGTCAACATATTTACAGTATTTAATGGAATTAAGTCCATTTTTGGGGAATATATATTTTGTACTACCGCTCCTGGGTTGCTTGTCGCTGACCAAAACAACACCCTGTATAATCAATATTCGATCAAAATGTAGTATTTTTATGGCAGTCTGTTTTTTGTAGATGTGTTTTGAGAGAAAAACAGTGAGTGAGAAATGGCTGAAAAGCTAGTTTTGGCGTTTAATTTTCATTATCTCAGCTCACTAATATTATAAATGTGCAAGTTTGGATGTGCGGCACTCTTGCTATGTTGAACGGATTTGGATGAAATTTGCACACTCTCTAACACATAGGATTTATGGCGGGATACAATTAAATCCTGTTGGTAAAACAGCTAGTATAATTCTAAATTGCACAACAGCATTCTAAGTACGCACTAGATAACAAGTTATACTTTTAGACCAGAAAGTAACAGTGATTAAATGTGATTACTTGAATTTATAACACGGAACAAGTTTTCAACATTCTCCATGTCTATAGACTTGGTAGCTCAACAAAAAAAAAATTAAAACAAGCTATCAAGTAATTTGTTTTACCCACAGAGCAAGGAAAACATCACGTGTGTGTTACCTACTTAATAAATAAATACTTAGTATTTTGAAAGTTCAATATTCACTTACAAAAAGTGGTCGACATTAGACTTTAATTCATAAAAAATAAGTTTGAAATAAAAAATCCCCGTGCGAGGTCTAAGCTCAAATGCACAAAAATGAGTTTCTTTGAGAGTCGAGTATGACGTAACGCAATGAAAAACAAAAAAATATGAACAAAAAAATACTGTGGACAGAAGAGGGTTTTGAGAAAAATGTTAACCGAATAGAATATTAAAAAGTGCTTTGATATTCCCAATAAAAAAATCGTAAGTTACGTCTAAAAAAATCTTTCGCGTCGAAATTCTCCGTATTTTCAGCGATGACAACAATTTTATATTTAAGAATATATAAGATATTGAATTATATTAGAATGTTAACCGGACACTTATTCAATTAATTTAATGTGTTTATTCTGTATAATCTAAAAAAAACCCGTAAATAACAGTCCATTTCATAGAGTCGACACATTTATGATTTACCATTTTCAATCCTATTCCAGTGAAGAACGAGTGCTGTCAAAATCGTAGTCAGTCCGCGCCTTAAAAAGGGTTACAAAAATGTCTCTTAACATATTTATATTTGTATATACAGGTCGTTGTTTTGGTCAGCGACGAGCGACTCAGGGTCGATAATACAACAGATACTGGTACTAAAAAAAATACTTTATTTTTTTTAATAATAAAAATAAAAAAAAAAATTTTGAAAATCATGTAATAAGCTAAAGTGTAGACATAATACTCAACGGGGGTACGAGGGAGTAAAGGGGTGGGGCGATGGCGGCTTGCGCCTAGCTCTAGACTGTGCACGTGCCTAGTAACCATACTTTGCGGTAATTTTATTTCAAATTGAATAAGATATTTCTCAACATATTTACAGTATTTAATAGAATTAAGTCCATTTTTGGGGAATATATATTTTGTACTACCGCTCCTGAGTCGCTTGTCGCCGACCAAAACAACACCCTGTATATGGGGTGGTAGTATTCAGTATGCCTTTATAAAAGCTAATTATAATAAACACATGTTTATTAAGTCAGATGTATTCGATGTAGCATCTATTTGACGTCGCACAAGCAGACAGCACGTGTTCCGCAAACTGATATGTTTCAAACAACGATGGTGCGGGAGGCCCCTAACACACTTGGCTATTAATATTTTATTATTACTTAAACGACTTTATGATACAGAGATATATGATTTCTAAAACATTAAGCAACTATTTCAAATCAAAAAAGATAAATTAAGCAGTCAAAGTAAAATGTGGTACACATCCTCTTTAGATAATTATTTAAATATTAATTACATTAGAAATATTATATTATAATTGAATTGTTTAATACATTCAAAATATACAACAAATAACACTTGATAGTTGTAGTATTGAACTATGCATTGATAAGGCTGTATTCCGGGTCGAACGACTGAAAACATAGAATGACCGTTTCACTGAATTTGCATAGAGAATAATTTATTGTCAACAACCAGCAACGATATATCGATTTAAAATTATAAATTTCCATGCAAATGATTCAAGGACCGATGACGAGAGGTATTGATTTCATATTACTTATTTTTCTCTATTAATAATGTGTCGTTAATGATGTCATGAGTCTAGATCATTCTCGCAAGTTCCACTTGATCTTTAAAAATATTAAATATCCATTAATATTCAGAGAGTAGACTGTCCAAACTGTTAATAAATATTATTATTATTACTTATAATATTGTTCTAATAGAGCTCGAGAATATCTAGGAATTGTTTCCTTAAACATAGACTAAAATTATAGAGGAAAACGAGGTCAACGAGTTCTTTACTCATATTGGTTTTCCTAGATGTATGTTGTGCTATAATTTTCTTAACAAATGGAAATACTCTATATAATCTAAGAGCTTCGGTATATTACTCCGTTTTCCTGTGGTTATTTATATTCATTGACGAAATGTAATTGTTTTTCGCGTCGGCGTAACGTTTCGTCATGTGCGCTTGCACAGCCTTATTTCTGGTTTATGGGGATAGTTTCTATAAACAATGCTGTTGGCTCGGTGCCACCTGTCTGTGATTAGTAACATCTAGCCGTCGATATCCGATGACTAACACAAGGTTAATGTGGAGGACATCATACTAATCAACACAATTACGACCATTAGCTGACTATAATTAGTAAAAGACCTATAATTATAACTCTAGGCAACGACTCTAGGTCACAAGAAATAAACATTTCAATTAGATCAGCCAGAACTTTTTTGAAATTGGGTACAACTACTTTGTCAAATATAATTAAAGAAATTCAAGGAAAAAAATGAATTTCTTTTGGTATGGATTTTAGAATGTTAAATGTAATATTTTATAGAAACATAAATCCAAATAAGTGGTACCCTTGACAATTAACGTATAAGAATGACGGAACATTAATTCTAATAAGTATTATTATGCATGCGATTAATTTAGTGGATGATGTAGACGCTATGTGTGGGCAGGATGGGCAGGTACTAAACACCGCCTCCACTGGCGAGGGCGCAATGATGAGTAATAAACCAACTAATAATCCACATCAGAGCGCTATTTGTTTATATTTTAAACACAATTTATGTACTATTCCGTGTTTTATGAGGCACAATGAGGCGCTGACGGAATCTGAAAAATAGAGCGCGAGTAAACACCGAACAATCAAACCGTAACTTTCTTGAAAAAACTGGGTGATTTATGAGAATCTATTACGGCAGAAAAAGTATAAAACGGGATTTTACACAAACATTATTTTACATTAAAATCAATCATCATCATCCTATTATGTCACACTACTAACCAAAGATCTCTTTTCAAAAATTAGGGTGAAAGGGAATGGGCAGATACTGCACCACGCGTGCGGATCGGTGGAGTTAGGCTAGTAGTCAACCTACTGTTGGAGGTTTCAAGCCGCCCAGGAGGCCTCCAACTAGCTGAACGACTAATAACCGGGACCGACGGCTTTACGTGCCTTCCGGCGCACGGAAACGCCTGATTTGAAATACCACTAGGAGGTCACCCATCCAGGTACCGACTACGACGGTGGTAGCTTAACTTTGCCGATCGATTAAGAACGGCTTATAATGCTACACCACGAGCGCTTCATCAAATCATTCATAGTATTTTCAATTCAATCTTATTATTTTTATTCTGAATAGAAATCTTATTATTCTTATTCTGAAGGAAATACAAAAGAAAATTAGTGATCCAATCAGACAGTAGTACAGTAGTCTACGCACACTTTTGCGGAAGGTAGGTACCTACTTACCGTTGAATCATCTTCTTATAATTGAAGCCATTGTATGCAAACATGCGGTGACGTTGTATGCTAGATTTGGCACACACAATGGCGAATTTATGACAAAAGCTACCGAAACAAATTGATATGGTACTGCGATGTAACTCCCCATGGGTTGTAGCTACTAAGGTACCTTCACGAAGATGTTTCTACAATTTGGACTACAGATAAGCGTTTTATAGAATAATTATTTTTTGATTACTAATGAACTATGAATTCATCATCCTTCAAGAGGAGGTTCACTAATTTATTAGGACCTTATATACAAAGCAGCGTTGCCAGTTTTTTTTGTTTTTGAGTCAAAGCGGTGTTTTCTAACTGCTTGAGTAAAAAAAAGCGGGATTCTATCGCCGAAAGCGGGATATACTAAAAAAAACCCGGCCAAGTGCGAGTCGAACTTACGCACCGAGAGTTCCGTAGAAACATGTAGGTACCTATGTTAATAGTTCAATAATCACGGGTATCGATTTTCGGAGATTTTTCTCCTTTTTTTCGATTATGTTGTGATATAATGGCAATGTTTTCTTCTTTTTGCGATGTAATTGCAAAACTCTTTTCGGATTTCTTCCTTTACTTGTGCTACATGGAATTGCTTCTTGCCAAAATGTATAATTCTAGGTCAACGGGAAGTACCCTGTAGGTTTTGATTCCCTTGCGAGCATCAAAATATGCGGCATATACGGCCGTATCTTTTGATTGCGTTGACTTAGAAGTTTGTATTTTGTATACTATCACAGTGACATTTAGCGCACATTGGCGCGGTTCTCCTTAAATACCACTGTGGTGTTTAAGACGCGTCACGGGAAAGCTGGTGCCATTTCTGTGCAGTGGTGTCTTTATAATTTCCCACTTCTACGTCCAACGATGATGATGATGAAAAGCGGGACTGAACCTGTCAAGCGCGGGACATTCACTTTTGGGCAAAAAATCAGAACGTCTGGCAACGCTGATACAAAGTCACAAATAACATACAATTAGGGTTTCACTGCTCTCATCAACAAATATCATATACAGGGTGTTGTTTTGGTCGGCGACAAGCGACCCAGGAGCGGTAGTACAAAATATATATTCCCCAAAAATGGACTTAATTCCATTAAATACTGTAAATATGTTGAGAAATACCATATTCAATTTGAAATAAAATTACTGCAAAGTATGGTTACTAGGCACGTGCACAGACTAGAGCTAGGCGCAAGCCGCCATCGCCCCACCCCTTTACTCCCTCGTACTCCCGTTGAGTATTATGTCTACACTTTAGCTTATTACATGATTTTCAAAATTTTAAATTATTTAATTTATTTATTAAAAAAAAATAAAGTATTTTTTTTATATTTTTTTTAGCACCAGTGTCATTTGTATTATCGACCCTGAGTCGCTCGTCGCTGACCAAAACAACAACCTGTATACACAAACTTTTTTGGCCTAAACGACACTGAGGTCAAACTATAAAAACCTATACCCGAGATAGGGACAAAAATACGCTTAGTCCTGCTCACACATACACGTTTTGACGTATACGTATCTTGACCTGTCTACCTGTAATTCTCCGCTACGGTTTAATGCAATTTACTCTTTAAAATTGGAATGTCAAATATAATAGAATATTTAAATCGAAAGCGCTAAGGAGTATTGATATCAACTTCGATGCAAATCACCCCAAAAATAACTTTCTACCCCTTTTTGACCGCGTTAGGCGATGAGTTTCAATAAAATACGAAACACGTCTTCCATCAATTCTGTTAAGGAATGTTTACGCAAAATTTGAAGTAGATCGGACCAAGGAATCACGTTGTCCCATACAAATTTTGCCCCCGTTTTTCACCCCCTTAGGGGTAGAATTTCGGAAAATCCTTTCTTATCGGATGCCTACGACATACAAAGAACACACCCTCCAAGTTTCAGGTCTCTACGATCAGCGGTTTAGGCTGTGCGTTGATTGTCAGTCAGTCATTCAGGACAAAGCATTTTATATGTATAGAATAGATTAATCAATCAATTGAAACGGAAATCCAAGATATATTTTCGAAACTGAAATTTCAAATAATGTTGCTAAAGTATAATTCAACAAATAAGGATTGCATTGCATGCTTATTTAAAAGTATTCGTGAAGTGTAGTTCCCATCATTGTTTCATTGCAACAATCACGTCTTAATGCGAACGAATCTCTTTATTGTTAGCTTAATCTTTAATCGAAAATTCATTATTTATTCTGCGAATGCTTTTGAAAAGTTTTCACGGAATATCATGTGAGAATTAAAGCGGTGATGCGAGACCTCGAGATTTTATCGCTTTACAAATTTTATTAAGATTTGTTGTTGTCGGCAATCCAGCAGGTACCTGAACAGGATTGACCTTATTTTTTTTTTAATAAGCAACAACTGATAAAGTTTATAAGTATTACTGCTTAATCAATTGAAATGTAACTAAATGTAAGTGTAAATAAAATAATGTACCTAAACAAATAGCTTATAATATAAATGAAGGTCCCAAACCAAGTGTCACAGACAGTTATATGATCCAATTTCACTGCATTTGTTTTCCTAATATGTCATGCTTAACGTTACTCACGTATAAAGGCTTTGACCGTCGATATAAATTCGACCTTATAAAATATATTATGTAAATATATATTCAAGTCGGTTATATTTAGGACATGACGCTTTGATTCTATATTTGGGAGGGCTTCAATTCATGCTTATATAGAAGTAGTAATTCGACAATATGTTCTCGTAAAAAGTATTATTAATCTTTGTCAAAAGATAAGCGAAATGATTAATTATAACGACCCCCCACAAACAGAGCATCTTTTAATTAAAGCAATTATATTTCGCTAATGGTAAAGAAGACCAACTATTACTGTTCTGCTAGCTGCGCTAATGGCTTGTAAGTCAGGACTCGAATTACTCGTACAACTGTCCAAATAATTTCACTGCCAAGCGATGAAGTGTGTCAATAACTATCGGGCTACTAATTGAACTGTCGATTGAAATTTTAACCCTTAATAAAGTTCTAAACACTCAAAACCAAAATAACTGGTATTTAAAATTAGTAACTGAAAACAGAATGTTCATAAAATAAGAACTTATATATGAACTTGCACAATAGATTGAGATAAAGATTTAATGTGATGAGCAATAGTGATACGTTAGGGCAGCGCCCCTATACTCATTGAGCGTTGTTAGTCGCTTGTTGAACTGTCGTTTAGTGATTTATACGCCAATTGTCTGCACATACTTCATTGACACTTGACCGCTTGTAGAAGCAGAAACCTTAAGTACATTCAATATTCACTTTATTCTTTTTTCTAAGATATGAATGCCAATTGGTATATTAATCGGTACCTAATAAAATAGTGTTGCGGTGACAAAAAGTTATGTGATGAGTTTACAAAGGGAAAAACGGCCTAAATTCAGTATGTGGAAGGCCTTAATGCACAGAAAAAGGAAATACAGTGAAGTTCTGCCATGTGATCGCGAATCATACGCCGCCCTGGCGGCAATGCAAGGAGGCAATGCTGCGACGCTACCGCCATCCCTCGATGCGCTCCGAGCATGTAAGTATTATGTTACTACTCGACAACAGAGGGCAGTACTTGGACACTGTCTCAGACTTAAATTTATAAAAAAATTATTTGTTATTTGAAATTTTCTACACTTCATTTAAAAGGATCTTTGATTAATATCGTGGTTTAAATTAATGTTTCCGATGCATGGTAGAATATAAAGAGTATAGCATTTTCTATTACACGATAGATGTCGTTAATGGTAATGTACAGTCATTATTAATTCTGCAATGAATTATTAAAAAGTTTCAATGACTCTACGGTTAATAAGTAAATATAAGAAATAAACAGTTTGTGCAAAGGAAAAGGGGCTAAGGCTAAGCACTATAACTAAGCGTTGTCATTGTGTGCATTTTTATAGGCTGTAAGTGTAGTGGTCAATGCCTCTCGGACTTAAATTGTGGGAAATATGATTCATAGTTTTATTCTTGCTTATACCGTCAGCATCAAACGTCGCCACACACATTAAATAATCAAGAGACTTTGTATGTAAAAGTGTCCTAAAGAGGGGTTCTACGTCACCACAGATTTAAATAAAAAGTAATGATTGTACATCTATTAACTTTATGCTTCGGTAATTAAAGTGAATGGTGTCACATAATTAGACAGTAATTTGCGACCTCGGAACTACGTTTATCCTCAAAATTTCAGCTTCACAATAGCACAAAGCTTACACGGCTAGTAAGTCCTTATTTTGAGAACAATCGTCTTTGTTCCAAGTAAAAATGAAAGGACACTACTTGGCCAAAGAATATACTTTATTGCTAGGCGTAGCGATCCCGTGAAGTAATAGGTACATTAACATCAAAACAATGGGCTGGCTATAAGAGAATCTGACACTAGTTACTCATAACTAAACCCTGGTTCTACTACAGACAATATGGCTCCCACGACACAGTTTCCATGACTTTACGTAAATCTACTAATTACTGCGCATTTACACATAACAATGAGATGTTTCTTAACATAATATTAAAATCACAATGGAATATATAAAAGTAATAAATGTTTGATAACGTCTGACTGTTATTTATTTATTTTCATAAAAATCCACTATAAGTGACATATTATGATATAAGTGTAGTTTCCTGAAAGAGGATTCTATAAAATTCCCACGAGCTTGAGGAAAACGGGATGCACCTACAGACAGTCACATTTGTTTTTTTTTTATTTGCACTATTCATAGCGATACAATACAAAACAAAGAACAGTAGTCTTTATGAAATATAGATTTCCCATTAGGTATTCATTACCTATTTACAATATATTTTAAATATTTTCCTCGTTCATAAAATGCTGTATTTATAGATATTTTTATGTTGGTCTGCCAACTGAATACTTGAATACCATATGTAAGTATATAATATTTGTTTATTTGCACACATGTGGAACGAATGTTCACGCAAGCACCGCAAGTCTGAGTGGTTTGCAGGTTTGACCTACTTGCCAAGGCGAGGCTCAAGACGGGCCACCTTCACCGCCAAGCCGGCTATATGTATTCCTCGGGATTCGTAACAATTTCCATAATATTATTGTATAGAACACGTTTTTATATTTAACCCGTTTTTGTCAATACAGTTTTGCGGTTCGTATGGCATGTTGTTTCTTACATTTTGAAAGCTATCTGAAGAATAGATAGAGCTTCTGCATACTAGCTTTCTCCCCACGGTTTCGCGTTCGGCATACCGTACATAAAAAGTACACTAATGTCTTAGTTCAGTACCTAAAGTAATTCATTTCATGAAAATCCATTGAGTTTGAATATAATAGAGTGATAGCGCGAAGTGTGAGCTGTTTGCATATAGGTTTGCATTCACAAATATATCGTTCACTAGTTTATATACAGTCAGACAAAATGTCGATATGGATTCCTTGTGATATTTGTTCTTGGTAAAAGTATCGATAAAAGAAATTGGCCTTCATTATACGTTTTTTAGTCATTCAAACTATGTACGCGCACTTCGTTTCAAGGCATTTAGACCGTATCTGTGCTGTCTGTCAGCACAGGTACGGTCTAAATGCCTTGAAACAAAGTGCGCGTACTCTCGTATAGTCGCTCTATGATTTTCTAACTCTATGTGAAAATCTGTTTAGTCGCTACGTATCATTGTTAGACTAGACCATATTCTCACACGTTTTCTTTATTATATACTGGGATATCCAAATGGTGTCTCGCTATATTATTTTCCATTTTGATAATAATTCTAATGAAAACAACTAACACTCTTTGGTTGTATACAATTACTCTTAAATTGAAACATCATGGTTGGAACATGCATAGTTGGTTGTTTGTGTTTTTATTTTATTTTCACCTAATTATAGCATACCGAGGTTCTAATTCATTGTTAACGACAGCCTTGTCACATCACAGAACAAAGCTAACTTAAGGTTATTCATCTCTTTTTAATTCGCTGAAAATCGCGCACCATATCACGTCATGGTCTGTAAGCTCTTGCCTTTGTCTCCTAAATAAATCCGAATTAAGGTATCTGTTTTCTTAGAAACGTCATATTATTGTTATTTTTGTCATATTATTTCCTGCAATTTCTAAATTGAGAGATATGTGAGTAGTAATTAAGTGACGCCCACATTCTTGTTTGGTTTGTTTTATACATGGAAATCCTTCTGACTTCGCCTACCATACGGTAATGTAATGATAGTTATTATGATAATGGGTTATGCTAAACGGCGTTCATTATAGACCCTATATGAAACTACGTTTTCGTGTAGGCTCGCTACGTCAATTTGTTGTTGCTTGCAAAAAGATCGCCTTTCTCAGGAAGACGGACGGTCTGTCAGGCTGTCCAAAAATGCTTAGGTGTGACGGCAATAGATTTATGCCCGGTTTCAATAAACAAAAACGAATCGTTTTGCTTACCAATGGTAGGTTTTTTTATTGCCAAAATGGGCTTATACATCATTTCGTAAGCTAATTTTACCTGTGATAGCTACTTCCATATGGGAGGGTCTGCTATGCGAAGGTTTGAGGTCTTTGCTTCATTATTAGTATATAAGAGCCTTAATTTTAACCGATAATGGTCAGTAAATTATTGAAATCAATCAGCCATTAGACATTTATTTTTATGATTATATGTGCCTACGTAACGTAACGTAATAACATGATACATAGTGACAATAAATGCATCACTTTTATCCATAGACATATATTTACCCTGAAAAAAAAAAAACATCAATGGCAGGTTTAAGCCCATGTATTTTGTAATCTTTATAACTTAACTGTATTTCTACCTGGCTGCCAGCATTGGATAATATTTACTAGATGGTGATAACATTTTATTGAGATGTATTCGTTGATGTACTTCGTTTGGTATAGAGCTGGCTCGCGGTAATGTCCTCTTAAACGTCTACGTAACGAAATAAACGTAAAAAATCTAGTCTTGTAGTTCTTTAACTCGCCATGTATGTCACCTGACCTTGCCTGGAGAAACTAGCTTCTGTCTCCTATAGTGGATGTGGAAGTGAGAGCGCTGAGCAAAAACTAGTTACGGTCTGAAGGCCATCATTACTAAATTCTCCATAGTTTTTACCCGCCTTAACTCTCGGAAGCAATTCTAGTTCTTTTGATAGATACGGAAAATATCTACTTAATGGTGTTCTGATGGAAGATAATTGGAATATTAATTTACGGATACTGAATTTAATTTCTTATCTAGGTATTCTAGAGGGTTTGCAAAAAATGGAAACGCTTCCTGAAACACAAACTTTACTGAGAACTTTTTTGTAACATATTTTGGTTATTTGAATACTGTACAGTTTTAGAACAGATAATTTCTGCCCTGTATTACGTCTTTTATTACTCAGTCATCTAAATGCTTGTAAGAATTAAGCTGCTTTTTAATTCACCAAGTAAGCCTTTATGGCCTTAAGTTTTTCTTATGGCTTGTTGTATGGCTTATTGTATCTACTATTCATCATACTGAAAAGTAGATACAATAAGCCCAAAACAATACCGATAGTCAAATTAAGCGCTGTAATTAATATTGTTGTAGCATTTTATAAAGCCATCAACAGAGATCCACTAAAATCCTTTGGTGTCGTGGGCCGACTGACTATTGTGCAACTCATTATAACGACGCTGAATGGACAATGATCCAATGGAGTGCTCATTAGTGACTCACTCAATATGGAGGCCGGGTTGCATTTTCCTTTCTCGTTGTATTTTGGTCTCACCCACCACAATATGTCTATTTCATTCATGTCATCATCAGTTGTTTTGTGTCATCATCATGTATCATAATTGAAGAATGATGGAATGGTAGTCTAATATTAATATGATTTACTACCTATTTGATATTGTGCTCTATTGTTAGAGTTTAATGTCATTTCCGTGGAAGATCAGCGTTATTGGCGATGATGGCTCGCAACCAGACGCTGCTTCAGATATCTGTTGTATATGCACGTGCTATTACAGACATTCTCTGAAACTTAAGGGTTTATGTTAAACTACATGTGACGAACCAAGATTATAAACTATAATATGTATTTATACTAATAGCAATTATAGGTAAGTGTCGAAGTTGTTTTTAGCAATAATTATATGGTAAGTAATGCACCATAGCACCTGCGTAAAAGAAAGCGTTAACAATATTCACGCTCCATATACATAAAAAGGTCTTAATTTAAATATGTCTCACTCACACTCCGTGGAAATTAAAAGTTATATACGGAGGTCTAGAGTAATTACTGCTTTCGACGACATACATTATCTTAATCATACGGTTTTCCGGTGCTTTGCTCTGTTACTCCTTTGAATTTGTTTAGATCTCGTAACTGTTATCTTTATGGTGGAAGTAATGCTGTGAAATTTATTCAATACGTAATTTACTATGCGGAGAAAGATTGCATACTTAAACCTGGCAATTAAGAAAAATAATTTAAATTCTACCTTTCACGGCTTATACTGAAGTCCATGTTTGGTCTCATGCATCGCTTTATATCGTGCTAGGTTCCGTCTTGCGGTTTTATGGCTTCTCAGAAAATTAATGTCTTTTATTCCAGGGTTTTTCAAAATTTTACTGCAATCCGTTCAATCATACATTTTCGTATTTTTATTGTAATGTCTGTACTGTATTGCTTCTTGTAAGCAGTTGTCTCTTCTACCTCTCTAGTGTTTATATTCTCCAATGAATTTTGCAAGACCAATCTAGTAACTCTGATCATCTGTCACAGCAATTAAAATATGTAAGCGTTGCATGTGGTTTATTGTCCGACATTCGCTCACCGGCTACCGGATGTAGGAATTAATGTGGATGCTGTGTACATCAGTGCACCGTTACATCGCTGCATCCGTTCGCACCCGATTCGGAATGTGTTGAACATCCAGCTTGTTTATGAAGTTATTTCTGATCCGACGCCTTTATCGTTCCGAGAATATTTCTGTCTTCTGTCCGTCGACGTCATTAGTTGACCATTGCCGAATAGATCTTATTAGTCGTATACGGATTGAATTTTTCAACTGGGCATGGATGATCAAATCCTAAAGTTATACTATAGGGAATAGCGAAAAATGCTCATAAAAGTCTAAGGATAATTCATCCTGTATACTACCGTTGTAAATGTTATAATCAATCTAACAATCTCTTTTGAAATATGATTAATATCATATAACACAGATGTCACATACATAATCGTATCGTACGATAGTTGAACCCTGACAAAAGTTATCCCTTTCTCTTGTCTTCGTTACATATTTTTGCAGTGAAATGTAAATTATTATGACACCAAATAATGATAGCTGACGATATTCTGAACATATGGTTTGCGGCTTCAAGTTCTTTTCGGCGAATTGTTATTATGTTCGAGTCGCCGCTTCCAGTTTTTGTTATAACCCATCGTTTACGTACATTAACAATTCTACACGCGTACAAAAGTGTGGGAGACCCTGCATAGTTCACTGTAAAAGTATATGTGTATGGAGAATTATAAATAAATAATTTATTTGTTCTTCGTATTAATTTTCTTTGATAGCTCACGACGTGGATAGAGTTAAATTAAGAAAATTGTAGGTGTTTGAGCTAAAAACTGATCGTCCATTTTGTGAAGATTTGGCCCGATTTTAAAACCTCCGTGCCAAAAATATAATACCCGCATTCAACGGCAATGCAGATGTGCCATTTCACGCATAAAAATTGGAGCGGTAGCAGTGTTCCATCGTAATATAGCGGCATAATATTTTTCGAGCATTTTTAACACGTAGATTTTCGTACATTGTAATAAACGGAAACGATTGGTGCATTATTCAATCGGTTTTTATAAGTATTTATTCTTATCTTTTTTATCTTCTCGCCTCCTGCCCACGTGCGTGAAGACGCGTTTGCCTCTTCTTCATAAAAACGTGACTCACTGTGCTCAGTTAACGTTTGTGCCGCTTATTCTGATTTCCCTTTTTTGGATTGTTTGGGTATTCCTCCGATGATGGCTCAAAGCTGAGCTTTAACGCCGTGCGTGTTAATTATAGCCGATGTTTACCTATTTCTTCCGGCATTGCTGCAATAAATCATACGCATTGTAAACAGTTTCTACAACTGCTTTTGCTTTGTACTATTAAGTTTTAAATTCATCTCTAATCAATCACTTTGGCTCAATATTTATTTATCGTAATGCTGATGTATTTAGGACATTTACTTTTATGTCGCAATGTTCTACTATCTCTATTGCTCAATGTATTATTGCAGATATATCGTGTGCCCTACAGTTGAGCCCTTATCAGCATATTTTTTATCTTTACATACCGACACGCGGCCCCCATCTGCCCTTTATGTAAATGTAATACGCCAAAATAAGAAATTTTATGAGCGTGTGCGCATGTCCTCCTTTCCGTCCACACAAAAAAACTGTTTGTTTGTTTGACAAAAAATTTGGCTTTAATATAGTAACTTATAGTTACGCGAGATCCAGCGGGTAAATACGTAAGTACCAAGACATTTCCTTTAGTAGTGACCACAAATTCTTGTAATGGCATGTTGTGGCTAAAAGTGGCTGACGTATTAAATGTTATTAAAATGGACCGTTCGTTTCGTACCGTAAGCATGCTTACGATAACGCTTACTTCGAAGTTCCAACGCGATATGATACGCCTTATCTCATATGCCCAAGTTTTTTTATGATGTTAAGCTCTGTACTCTACCAATAGGGTTGGTTATTTTACAAAATAAGAACTATACCTTACCATATACACACAAAATTATTAAATATATTTTAGGGAATCTAATAAAATTAAACCTTTTCTTTATGAAACATTTCAATAACTATTTTTTTTCTAGGTTATATACGATTACATAGATATATATTAAACTTTATTAACATTATCACTAGTACCAACTACACCGTAAACCTATAATCTCATAATTAATTAATTTACAGTTAAATGACATCCCTAATAATGCCTGCACACCGGGCCGTCGACACAGCGCGTTGGTAAACACAACAGTTTCCTACCATCAGTCCGTGTCGCGCGCGCGTCGTACGTCCACGCCCGTTGTGTGAGGTGCGTTACTCACTATTGTGTCGGTCTTGCCTCAGCACCCGCCACGAGTGTCCACAATGCACAGGAACTTCGCGGTTTGCCCATAGTTGTCCATAGTGATTGCATGCCCTGAACATTGTGCTTGTTTTGTGATACCGTGTGAGCGATGTGGATTTGTTAAGGATAATTGTTGAAGTCTCCATCGAGTTGTGAGGTAAAAACCTCACAAATAAAATGTTAGTATTAGTTTGGGCATCATTAATGCTTGAATAAACAATATAGTTACTATTTTTGATTAAATTGATAAATGTATTTTAAAATATAAAATGCGCAATCAGTGCTGTATCCGTTGGTCTAGTTTGGAAAGTTTATAAACAACTCATAGACGTTACGTATCTTCAAATCGTGTCTGATCTTTAAATGCCCTAAAGCTTTTGAAATACCTAATAAACTATTTTTTGTGGCAGAACTCTTGTATACACATTATTACACATACATCAGTCATATTGCATAAATTGTATTATATAAGGTCAGTCAATAATGTCACCAGTGGCCCTGCTGTGCGGTGTTCTGTGATAAATTAATTTATATATGAGTATATTGATTGCCTCCACGGGTATGAGGATTACACACGTCGTTGGTTCACTGCCGTATGGACAGCCTAAATATAGATGCCCCAGAGTCTCACGGATTGCACATATCCTTGCAGTGACAACTTCAATGTGATAATAACGTTAATTTATTTTAAATGATTATTGAGACCGAAGGGAACATTTACCAGCATCTACCTCTGTATCTTAAATTTCCTATTATTTATTTAAAAATTGACTCGTTAAGGTATAGTTTTGTTTGACCCCTATCAAAACTCCGGTGTGTCTAGGTCAAAACATTCTAGATATATAAGATTCTTGCACTCTAGCAAAGCTGCTACTCCAATGATGCGAGAATTTGAAATATTTTTGTCAAATTATATCTGTTAGTTTCTATTTATCTGTTACTTATTCCTTTTGTCGATGGTCTACCTGTCTTGATGTCGATTCTCCTAGACATCGTATTTCTTTCGGATAATGCTAATTATCAGAATTTGGGATGCAC
Source organism: Polyploca ridens (assembly GCA_951394255.1). NCBI lineage: Eukaryota > Metazoa > Arthropoda > Insecta > Lepidoptera > Drepanidae > Polyploca > Polyploca ridens. Next base: position 5,050,791 of record OX596248.1, read on the forward strand.
CTGTTTCAATAACTTTGTTTGACGTAAAGCTTGGATTGTTATGTAGATCCAAATTATTTTAAAGTTGTATAGAAATATATTTAAAACCGCGCGATATTCTACTAAATAGGTAATGTTTCTAAGGACATTTGAAGTATTTGAAGCATTGCAGAGCATTCCTCAAGACTGTGATTTAGTAGCGTGACTGAGAGGCCAACACTTCGCGGTTCGGTTGTCATCAATGAATAGACCATTGGATACACACGAACGAGTTTAGTATTGGGTATATTTTAACAATAGTTTTCATGGTGGACAATAATCTCATCTCATAATAATCTCCAACAAATTATGAAAAAATTGAACCGAAGCTTCAACTTCGGTTTCTTTACATACTTCCGAAATGCAACTGATCAGAATGCTCGCAAAGATCTGATTCCGCTTTGTAAAAAACTGTAATTACGAAAGCATCTGCCAGATCGGTTGGCCTAAAATCACACGCACATGTCGGTTCTTGCTCTCTCGACATCTTGCGCGGTTGGACCCGCATCCCGCTACCTGCTCCATAACACATTGTTCTCTGTACCCTACTATCCGCGTCGACAATAGGGACCTGCTTACCCTGTTTTGTTCTACGAATACCAATGACACAAGTATTGTTTTCAAGTACGCCATCGTTGCTGCACTTGACTAGAGGAATGTTAAGTTCGGTCGTTATAATTTATTGTACTCGGAGACTTGCTTAATGATACACCTACATTTGAGCTAGTAAATGCAATTTGCCAATTACAGTAAATCATATGCGATATGCTGTCATGCGGTTGCAAACATTGTCAGAATATTAAACTGTATGTCTTCACGATACAGGTAAACGATACATAATAGGCCAATGGGTTGTGTTATTTGTCAATCGGACCACGTCTTGGCATCAGCATTTAACATCCATGTTGAATTCAAAGAGAATTTGATACGGCTCTGGCGTTGGAATTTTAATCGCTGTTATTGAAAACATTTTGGATATGTTTGCAAAAAATATCATTTGGAAGGTTGACAATATAAACTGCACCTACTTCGGAATTCTTAGGATGTTTGTAAACGAGCCATGAAAAAGTCTAAATGATGAATTCTCGAAATATATTAGAGTTGTTTATTAGAATACTCTTAGTATGTTTTCTAACGCAGTTTGTTCCCCTAGCTAGCATATAAATCGCGGTCGGGAGCCGTGGTGACAGATAAGTGAGTGGTTATCGTCAGTGAGCCGAATTCCCGAAGCCGATAACGTGCCGTGAGAACATGCATCACAGGGATAATCTGGGATTTTTGGAGACCATTTAAGCTCAATAAACATTAGTTATGTCGATTACGTTAAAAAGCTTTCTTTGGGCTGGGTTCAAGGGTACTAGCCGATTCAAAGTCAAGAGCTTTGCTTGCATCATTTATAATACCCTCTTGAAAGTATTTTTAACGTATGGGTCATTGTGTTTTATTTGAATGTAAACAAAGAAAAGCTTAATATTGTTTAGGATACGTGATATTTGATCAGTATGACATGTGGTCTTGTATCTTGATGAATTCATAAAATTTTCATAATAATCAGATCATGTTTGAACATCCTTAATTAGATGCAGTTCAATGAGGTGCTTCCTTGCGGATGAGCTCCCACGATCAAGTCATGCGTTACTCACAAACAGACTATTTTTATTAATAATGTAAACAGTCAATAGAATACTTCACTTGTTAGAGTCATCAATATTATAATTAGTTTGTATTCGTGATATGATGCTAATGATTGATGTTTTGTTTGAAGGATTTGACATTTTGTGTACAACCGTGTATGAAATGGGATTCTCTTTTATCTGTATTCCAAACAACATTTTCATTTTCATTTCATGTAACGCAAGTTTCAATGACTTAATAAGCTTTATATACTTCTTGTATGGTGACACTTTTCGCACTTCTCCGCCAACCTAAGTTGTCCGTTGGTGGAAGGCTGGCGGGGACAAGCACGGTCATTCCCCTGTAGTTCCGGTACCTACGGTACCAACCGGAAATTGACGTACAGTTTAGTCACTCTTCAAAATTCATGCTGATATTTAGAATTCGAATTCGTCTTTTTTGGATTGCTCGACGAGAAAATTTCCTAATTTACATTTTTTTTTTATTGAAACACCTCTCTTTGTAAAGCCTTGGAAGTTCAATATGAAAAACGCATTCCGATTCGTTTCGGCACTCAGGCATAACAATAAAATGATAGAAGATATTTAAGATTTTGGATACATCACTCGAATTTGTGTTAATGTAATCAATTTTGTAAATAACCAAACAAACAAAACTATTTTCTCTCTTTTTATTTTAAGAAAGCTACCTAGTTTTTTTAAGACTATTATTTAAAATAGCCGTAAAATTTATCGGAAACGTATCGAATAAGTCGGATATAGCTATAGCAAATCAGTGCTAATATTACCCTTAACGCTAAGATCTATTGATCACCTCTCAGAAAAGGGAAAGCTTTGAGAAATTTATATACACTTTCCATAGTAAAATTGCAGCTACACAAGTTAGTACATGGTACTTGCACCTCAGATAAAGTAGATATTCTTAGGTATTATATTATCTGTACTCTCTGACATCATAACATTTGAAAATTTTTCCTAATTATCTTAAATCTCTATTAGTGTGTAAATTAAAAGTAAGGGTCCGTTTTTATTCGGAAAATTTATCTTACACCTTATTTTCTTTATTAAGTTAATTTGTATTATGCTTACCCCCATATTCATATTAAAGTTATGAAACGTTTCAAGTTGGAAATCCGAAGTCTTTATCTGATACGTCACGTGTATGGTGGTACGGAAGAGACTATAACACTGATTTAGTTAAAAAGCGAATATGAATTATGTGGTTAATTTACTATATCGCAATGAGTTTCGTCCATAAGTCTTATTTGAAAGAATTATGCAAGTAGGAAAAACAACAGACAGAGATCGTGCCATGCCTCAAACTAATTCTGTATACGTTTAATGACAGTCACGAATTCGATTTTGCTTAATATTGTTCAGTTCGACGTAATTCGAGCATTTTGTACGCAAGAACGTGATCGTAACATCACTAAAAGCAGTTACATTATGTTATTTAATATTAACAATACAATGATGATGATGATTTATGTCTTCAATATTTTTTTTCGAGGATTGTGCAACCTCACTTTCACTTTTTAACCGAACTTGTTACCGCGTCATACGATATTTAAGCTTTTATCTCAACAAACTCGAAACTTATAACAGACCCATATAAAATGAACAAATCCTGGGTTCTTCACACTATCTGATCCAAAATTACAGCGCTTATGCAATGGGAATACCTCTTGTAAAAATAAATGTATGTATAGATAAGTACACACAGATAAAGCACAAACAGATGTGCATGCACAAATATGGGAATCGAACTTACGGCCTATGGCGTGGCAGTCAGAGTATCTAATTTCTAACGGCCTGTCGTTATTCTAACTAATATTTTAATGCAAAGGTAAGTTTTTTTTAACCTCATAACGTCTCAACTCTACTTTTTATGTCGGAAACGGGGGAGGAAGCAAGTGTATTATAAGTAAGCACCTAGACTCTAGATAGTCAACCTAGGGTCTAGGTGCTAGACGAATTTTAAATGTGGAGAAATCCTTCTGTTGTAAAACAACATGTTCTTTCGTTTGTGTTGTCGTACTACATGGTTGTCAATTACGAGAACCAAGTCGCACTTTATGGCTACATGTCCGACTGCCTTCACCGGCTGGACTACTTAATTGCGTGCTACTTAAAGAGAAACTTTTATGTGACTCCGAAAACTGCGGAAATCAAATCATACGCATGGTTATTTAATACCCATACAATAATTTCTCATATAGAGTGAAATCGCTGCAAAAGTTTGTACAATGTTTCAGTTTCATGCAAACCTTCTACATCCTCAATAACAGTTTATTGGAACATCACTCTGTTATTCTTTGCATCGTTAATACGCTGAGTTCCTGTTTGAGCCTCTTTTATGTTATTCGACAAACTTCTATTATGGTATTTTACGATGTTAAACAGTTACAGCGAAACACTGTAATCTAAACTGTTATATTAATCTTTACATGTTTTAGATCTTCTATTTGCACTTGCTGCTTTGATTATAATATTTATAACTTCACTGATACAGTTTGATTACAATTTCAGTATCCTTTGATCTATTTTCTATAAACCATGTTTACATTCCTAACCTTGTTATATATTATATAAGTTATATGTACATAACTAAACGTCAATTCTATCACAATTGTAAATGTGAACAATGAGCACCCATATCATTGTGAACAAACGATAACGTTCCATCAACTCCGGGAGCGGCGTGCAACCGATCGGGATCACTGTTGGCGTACACCCAAACAACAGTTTATAGCTAGCGCTGTTTACCGAGCCAGCGTCACCTAAATATGCTCACGCCCGTAAACTGGAACTTTACAAGCTTTTATCTGCACTGCACCGAAACACCCGGCGCGGTCGAGGCGTCTGGTCAACCGGATGCAATGCGGAAACTTTTGCAAACTTCTATTGGTATTATGATAAAAGTGAAATTGGTATCGAATATCAAGCGTATAACTATTAAAAAATTACATTTTCTTTGTCAGATTTGAAATTATTGATTAGTGTCCAATAAAACATGTCACTCATTTTGATTTAGATTCTGTGATTCCATGGAAAAACGTTTGTCTCTCTAATGGTCTATGATCTAATTATTAACATGTGTGTCAGCGCAAATACCTATGAAGACAGTAGGTAGGAAATGCGTGTATCTAGTACTTCGCCCGGGTGTACTTAGCGTGCTACGTGCTTAATCTCCTCCATTGAGCATTTGTAAGGCGGCACAGTGCATTCTTTTTACTCTACTGCCCTGATTATTTACTAAGGCTGTATTTATAAACACTACCTATCACATGTTCGATTTCAAAACATTAAACTGTATCAGTATTCTTTATATCACTTAAGTGTAAACTAATGTTTATGGATATTAGTAATTCACTTCCTTACCTGAATGAATGCATATTCATTAGAATTATCTTTGCCGTTCGCATTCATTTCATTAAGTTTATTTTTAGTTTTATTTACATAAACGATATAAATGCTATTCCTTTCATTGACGTCATATTCATGTTTGGGATCTATAAATTTCTCTAGCAACAGTTTAAGTAAAATTAAACTGTGCATGTCGTTATTTGTTACATTAACACAACGTGTGCTGGCCGTACGTCGTCGGCGCGCACGCACATTGCTTCGCATTCTATTGGCACACTTCTCTCCATCGAAAGTTCGTTATTTATTCCACTTTTTGCGCTTTCCTTAGCACTAACTGCTTCATTGATCCACTGTTCTATTAAACTGTTATTTGGTTAATTGAATCGTGCGTTATGATTTTACTCAGAATTGACAAATTCATAATTTGCTTTCAATGATAATTTTTTATCATCAGTTTCAAACACGTAAAGCTTTAGTTTACGTTATTTTATTATGTATCTAATTTAACCAATCAAGTACAATTTACTAAATATAGAAGATTCGTAGAGACGAAGAGAGAGAGAAGAGGCGTAGGCGTAGAAGTAACTACAATCAGATCGTATCTATTAATTAATACATTAATTTGAGAAAGGATACATTATACAGGTCGTTTTTTTGGTCAGCGACGAGCGACTCAGGGTCGATAATACAAATGATACTGGTGCTAAAAAAAATATAAAAAAAATACTTTATTTTTTTTAAAATAATAAATATAAAAAAAAAATATTTGGAAATAAGTTATGTCATGTAATAAGCTAAAGTGTAGAAGTAATACTCAACGGGCGTGCGAGGGAGTAAAGGGGTGGGGCGATGGCGGCTTGCGCCTAGCTCTAGTCTGTGCACGTGCCGAGTGACCATACTTTGCAGTAATTTTATTTCAAATTGAATAAGGTATTTCTCAACGCATTGACAGTATTTAATGGAATTAAGTCCATTTTTGGGAAATGTATTTTTTGTACTACCACTCCTGGGTCGCTTGTCGCCGACCAAAACAACACTCTGTATAATGATTAAAATAGCATTCTATTAATTACGATCAATACATATTATTTTCAAAAAGGAATTAATAATTGTATGTAAACTGAAGTACATTTTCCGCGAAAATCATTTTTTCAGGTCATCAACTAGATGGATATACCTGTTCCATTGGATTTTAATCCTTTTCACCTTCATAAAGTATTAAAGTGTCATTGAATATAGAAGGGCTTCTATTCTAATGTTGTGCTTGTTGTGCAAGAGTCGCCATCGTGCCAAGTTCAGCCGCCCACTGCCGCCCATGCTGCTCCTACGCTTATTGATAAGCCGGTCTTGTTAACTGCATCTGTTATACCAGATCTTTGAGATTATATTACCAATATGAGCTTTTAGCAAATCCATTCTTGTGTCTTTGCTAATTAAATTACTGAATGTCTAATAAATTAATTCAGGCATTTAAAAATGGCAACATTAATTAAAGCTCCAAGGTAGGTTATGAGCCATGCATGATTAAAAAAAATGATTTTTTAACGTACATCTACTAGGTATATAAGGTTTATGTATTTTCAAATAACACAAGACTTGACTTAAGTTTGGTTACCAATCTTGGAAGTAGCGCTCTTGTTATTTTTTTATGTTAGTCGTTTTATAGTACTTAGTGCGTACTCGTTTCTCTCTCGGTACGACGAGATATCGCGTGTCCGTGAGCTAGTGGTAAGAAGACAGGTGTATAACAATTAACATCGCACATAGACGTAATATAACTGGGTATTCTCAAGGTCAACATCTTGGTGAACCACTGACATACCTTAGCCTTCAACGCGTACGCACTTTCGTATATTTTGTATATGTATCTACTACAACTAGCTACACGTGATTTCTGAATATAACTGCAGGTATTTATATCTTCCTTAAAAGTAGGCGAAAGGTTACGTGGTTCAAATTACTGTAGGTGTCGCACCTGCAAGTACTTGCAAGTTGATGATATTTGATGGCCGTGTAAATCAAGTAGTTTATTGCCATGCTAATACGACTGGTGCTATATTAATTATTAAATTTTGTTAGATTGAAACTGAGAAATTTGTAGCGTTCAATTTAACTTTAGTTTCAAAACAATAAAAATGATTTATAGCATAACGCGAAGCTCTACATTTAAGTGTTTTATTGATGTTTATATTCTTTGTTCTTTCGATGACGTGCCAGCTGTGAATATAATTGCACACTGTATTCTAAACAAAATGTTAATTTATCCGTAATTTCAGTAGTAATATTTATAATAGAATTATTTTCATAGCTGACGTAATAGCTAAGCGTGGTGGTTTATACATTATACGTTATATTGTAGGTACCTACATATGCGTTTCCTGATAGTGTGAAGCTATCCTTAAATATGCGGTCGACATTCCAGCCAGTCTCTGTGTTTACTCGTCCTCGTCTAGCGGGCTTAAAATAATTACACAAGTGCGTTGGCGCAACCAACCCTCTGAGGTTCGTTGCTCCACGTTACGTTTCCTTTCCACCTGACATTTTCTCTCAGTCGAGATAGTAAAAGTGACAATTTTTAACAGGTTTTTATAAACTTGATATTATGATCGTGGTTACCTAGTAAGCTTTCACTTTCATAAAGATTAACATAAGATTAATAAATTAAAAACTTTATGCTTTATTTTACTTACTTATTATATTTCTTTTTTCATATCGTTGGTCTCTCAAACTATAGTGCATTACAATAATCTTTTTCACACAATAAACGTTATTATTATTATCATTTTCAAACAATCTTTCTTCATCGCGTTTTTTTTACTGAAAGTTGTAATTTCGCTCTCTATTTGATATATCTAAAACACCAATATTAAAACGGACTGATTGTTGTTGCAATTTCAAATGATTTGTTATCTCTTTTCAGAATTAAGTTTTTTCCTGTTCATAGCCGAGTGTACTGTAGCGTAAAGTAATGTCGGTCCATCTGCGCCATGTTGATTATTGGAGCACGTTCGAATTTCAAACTGTGAATAGTAAATAAACGGTCCGTCATAGAGGGCGCAAAGCGTGCGCGAACGCCGCTTTATGCTTGTCTTGTTTCGCGGCAATCGCGGCTCAGTTCAGTATGTTGGTATCTTTGAATGGAGACAGTCACGCGGTTGTCCGTCTCTACTCTTTAACAACGTCTCGTACGAATGTCAAGACGTGTCAGTGTAAAAGGGAATGCGGTTAAAGTTTGTAACGATAACGATCTCACTCTTGATGGATTCAGTGTGTGTGTGTATATGTTCGCGGTCTACTCCTTGATTATGACGTGTGGGTTTATTTCGGTGTCATTCTATTTTGGAAACGCTTCTCTGCGTGAATAAACAGTATAGTTAGCTATTACTTAACTTCAACACAAGTTTCGTGAAATTGCCATCACGGGTTTTTTTTTCAACACATATGGGATTTCTGTTTATAGATTTCTATACCGTTACTACCAATATTAAATAAAAAGGTAAAAAATAACAATCATCTCACCACTATCAAAAGAGTCTAATAGAAACCACTAATGCCAACACACTAGTATAATATTATAACTAATGATTTTAAATAACAAACATTAAAGCTCACACAATGAGGCTTATTGTAGTCGACACGAGTAATGAGTAAGATTAATAACTCAGTTCACGGGATCACCACTCAAGTACACCGCTCTACTTGTCCCAATGGCCATATCCGTCGTAAATCGACCGCTTCCTCCGACCATCTTTGCGTTGAGTCTCGCTATTATAAACATGATTTATACCTGTCCCGTCATTAGTTAACATGTCAGCAATTGTCGCTAGCGGATGTGTTTTATTTGCTCCTACAACCTATTTAAAGACGCTTCAATAAAAGCTATCCAATATTAGCATCAACAAAAGCCTTTGCCTGAATTCTTAAGTTTATATTTGTATTCAGATCGCGCTTTTCCTCTTATTGTATCTTATCAAAACCACAGATTTGCAAAGATAAAAATTGTTATGACGGTCAAAGAACAAGGTCACTGAAAAACAAGTTTAGTTATCAAATCGGTGTTATTGTTATCAAGTTTGCATTACAAGGTTTCAGCTATCGTGAAGGCCAAGAATTACTCCGTACAAAGAACGAACGGTGATAAATGTGGTGGTGTTTATTCCTTAGATTTATTATGATTTAAACGCCATCGGCCTTTGCGTGCTAATAATCTTGCACATGAGTCAGGTGCGGCACGCCAGCAGTGCGGCGGCTGGACGGAGCCCTGGCGTACTTTATCTTGGGAAAATATCGGTCTCGTGTAGGAAAGCGTTGGCTGCTCGCCAGGCCCTGGCCTCAAAACACGTTTCCATCATTGTGCCGTGTCCGTTGTGTATTCATAATATAGAGTATTATCACGAACCTCATAAGTTCTTTAATGGGCTTTGAGATGTTTATCATCGGCGAACTAATGGAATGCATATACTCGTATATATTTTAAAATAACCTCTCAGGGTCTCCATATTAAGTTTCCAATTACAGCTTAGTAGTGCCTTGAAACTAGATCTCCTATTGTTTGAAATTACTTGAATGGAGACGTTACCTATTATTATTATAAAATATTATGGTTCCAATGCAGCCATTCATGGCATTTATTTATTCGTTAGTTACCTTTAGACATTCTTCAGTGTTATTTATGGGTAGCAAGTTTGTCTAACGCTATAATTATAGCTACTTCAAGGATTAGAAGAATTTATCAATGTATTTGTAAATCGTGCTGATACACTGAAAAAAATGATCTACAAAACTGTAAGTTGACGTTTTGTTGTCGGGAAACTTTAGTTATTGGGAACTTTAGTTACATTTAATCAAATAATTTACTAACGAACAAAAACTAGTTTTGTTACTGGTAAGTTTAGTTCGCAAGTCACTCTGTTTAGGTTATTGGTCGTCAAATTTTGTGTTACAGTTAAATAAAATTTTGTAGCCACTTGCAGTCCATTTTTCCAGTGTAACATTGATGGATTAAGTTCATTATAAGAACGTTATGTTTTCAATGAACACAGATGCTTTGTTTCTCTATAAGTGCGTTATAAATACTAATGAAAGTTCACTAGTTGTTCCGCAATTTTCTCATAATTCGCAACTGCACTCCCACAGTGAACTTTCCACCGAGACAATAGGTCGTTGAAGATTTCACTCTTTTTGTCAACGCACCATCAAAGCGCAATCTTGTGTTAATTAAATTCAAATGTGCTCGTAACTACCTTCCTAGATTGAGGTTTTACTCTTGTCTTATTTCACTGTTTGTTATGTAAAAACTCCCAACTCCCACACAGAGTTCGTAAACCCCTTGTGTAACGTAACTTTTTTTAATTCCGCCAATCGTATCCGGTTGATTGTGAAAGTGAAATACAATTTTGAATCTTATCGCAATTTCCTTCTTCCTAAGTGTTTTCTGAATTTATTAATTACTGTTTTAGTAATTCTTAAAAGGATGTTTAAAGATTACTGTCACTTTACCGACATTAAAAGGAAGGTACCTACTCAAAATATTCTGGTTCTGCAAAGTTGTAATTCGAATACTGCATAAGTAGACCTACTTTTTTACTTTTATAGATTTTCAATTCATTTGTCTCGGGAATTTATATGTTGATGGAGGCCATACCAAATATTTCCAAATCTATGCATGCATCGCTATAGAAAATTCACAGAAAATTCTGCAAAATCCTGACTTGTGTCATACGATTTATATTAAGTGACGGGTCAGTTGGTATTATAAATAAATGATATACTTAGTAGGTTCGTAACAACCTTGCCTAACAATTAGTGTCCTCATTCAAAACAAAGCTTCTGTATGCGTATTCATACTGTAGTAAAGATATAAATGATGACCATGCCTAATTATGACTTCAGTATCGTTTGTCTTTAAAACTTAGATTAAGTAAAACGTTTTAAATTGTGCGATTAGTTACAGCTTCAGATCTCAGGGCTGAATACTTAAGAAACATTTAGTTAGTTTGCGTCAATAATTGTAGCTAACGGTGTTTTTTAAGTAATCGAAGGAATTAGTTTTATCGAATCAAACATTGATATTTCACACGAGTTTTAATTTGGCATATACATTTTGGGTATATTTTTGAGTACCCATTGAAAATTAATAACAAGCATGACCTAACAAAGAGTTCGTGTATGTATTCAACATTTGAAACTTCTCATAAGTCACAGGAGAACGTGAATAGGTCCACAGCGGCGCAAAGATGGTGTTCCTTTGTTCGTCTGCCATTCATTAGCCGAATGTAGCTTTGGTAGGCCCCATTCTTTGAGAGTGCGTTGAACTGACGATTGTCATGCTTCCTGATGTCTCCACATGTAACGTGTTTTACGGGTTGTCGACGCGTTTTTGGTGCTCCATATGGAATGTGGCAATCACTCCGTCAACAAACACGCTCCTTACACGTCAGTCATCGTTCAGTCAAGAGTATTTAGCCACCGATTATTATAAATTAAATAAAACCAATCCTTTTCATAAAGATGTTAACAGTTATATACATTACATAGCTATAGGTAAAAGCAAAGTCCACGATTTTTCTACATGGAAGAATTTTTGTGAAATTACTTGTAAAGTCAATACTGTAAAGTCTTTTTCCGTTAAACAATTTATTGCATTAGATATCAGCCGAGTGGTCTACTAAGCACTTCCTGAAATAGATAATATTTTTATCTGTGTAACATACATAACAGTTGTAACTATAAACATTACGAGACTATCGTAGAGTTATTTACAATTTACAGCATACGGTATTGAGAAACCCAATTCTAAAACAAATTTCTCAATTCGTATTACTCGCGTCTAATTCTACTCCAATAATAAGTTTTTAGACCTAAAATTATTAAAAACGTGTATAAATATCAAAGTATATGTAACTATACTGTTTATTTGCATATAGATCATAAATGCATTGGATCATATTTTTTTACGATTATAAAGTAATGATAACGCAAGATAAGAAATGAAAATGTGGAATAAATACAGTGTTATCTTCTAAGGTGTGTCGTCTACACGTTAGTATTGTGAATAAGCTAACGTACAAGGAATCATACATATCTACCGACATCAGTGACGACATTGATGAAACGGGAGTAGATAACGTGAGCAAGCTAAAAAAGTACATGAAACTCGTGAGTCAGACATCGGAACCTTGGACGGTGTGTTGTGTTACAATGCGCTCGCGCTGAATGAAAGCAATAGACGAAACAGTGAATGAAATAATAATAACACCTGAAAAGTGTTTAAAACATAAGTGAGGTTCAATTTGTGTTGTGTATTGGGACATGAGTGAGGATGAGCACAGAACGACGCCTCTCCCGGAGTTTCCACTCGTGTCTGAAGGGCTCCTCGACGGAGGAGGCGGCCGATGAAGAGGAAAGTTGCTACCACTCACTCGGTGGTCGCCACTCTCTGAGCCGACAACCGCCGGTCTACGTTGAGGACCTATCCAATGTCTCTCTAGCTGATTTTGAATCATCGCAGGATGAGAACAATGGTACGTATCTCCCACTTTATACAATAAGGTTACATGAAAGATTCATATAAGTATACATTATTATTCTATTGTAGTAGTTTTTTCTCACATCGATGTTTTTGATTTTTATTTCTTCAGCAAAGATAATGCATATTGTTTTTTTTTTGTTATCAAAATATGTAGAGTTATTGGGTCATATAACATTATCAAAAATGAATTTAGGTGATGATATGCTTTTAAACTATAATAACAAATTATGTATTTAGTACTAGTTACTATAATATTATAATAGTTCTTAGTAGTTACCTAGCTGAAGGCTATTTAATATAGTAACATATTGTTTCTGTAGTAATTCCACGTAATGTTAGGTATTGTTTATATTCACGATCTTAAGTTTCTTTTTTAAATTGATATAAAATGTCCAACATAACGAAAACGAATATTGAGTACCCATTTGTTTTACATAAAAGTCATGTTATTATGCAAATAATCAACTCTGTACGGGAAAGTACACTATCAGTAAAATGAAATGCAGGCTGATGATAAATTACTAATTTGTAGTAAAATGTGTGACATTTATAAGAACAACTTAGTACCTACAAAGATGTAATAAGCAGTTAGAAAAATAACATTAAATTATAATGATAATGTTTTGTGTGAATCTTGAAATTTCTTGTGATCAAAATCGCAGTCCTTATCATTTGAATCACAAAATGGCCTGCATTTATCAGATAACCAGTAGTTATGCCTTTTATATAAAAACTTAAGTGCTTAGTCAAAGTATGATGTTTATCTTCTGTTTGTTTCTCTAAAATGAAATAAATGGAAGTAGCTTACTTTGCTGGATATAAATTAAAAATAACAATAATTCGTAAACTAAAATAAGAATTTGATGTAAAATGTATTTCTGAATACTAGCATCAGCTCTGATGATGGTCACTGTCACCTAATACTATGGGGATTGCCAATGTGTCCTTATAAGAGGTCGTTTTAAAGACCCCATCAGTGTAAAAAACAATAAAAGTAAAAAGTCAAACTAAAATTTCGTAGCGAGGTCCATACAAATTGTCGTAGAGCTAATTTTTCAAGTCAAAGATTTAAACGAAATGTGCTACGATTTTTTAAGTTCCTCCAAAAATTTCAAGATTTAATATCGTTTCAAAACAAAAATAAAAGCATAACATTGTGCAAGTAAATTACATAACTTGCAAGTAAGGTTTATTCGATGTAAGAAGATACGCTCTTTCTCTATAAGTATGTCACTTATAACTTATAAGGAAGGTGTAGACAGTGTATCGACGATGATATAACTGTTTTCGTTGACCGCGAACCGCAACTTGGCAATTGCCATGTATGAGTTAATATCGAACATTAGATATAGGTAGATACGTAGCTCTGGTGATATTTAGTGATGCAGTGTGCAAAGGGCTGCCACAGTGTTATTTTTGCATAAACATATTTTTTTTGGTGTTATGGGGTTTTTCGAAAGAAACCTTCCTACTTAAAACTAATATATTATTAGGACTTATGAACGTTACAATTGACTCTACCATATCGGTTCAATACATTGAATTGATACTGAAAAGACTGGCGAGACACTCAGCAAGGGATTTTTATTTTGGATATGTATTTCTTATCAATATTTCTAAGACTGAACATTTCATCCCACTTTAATCTAATTGAACGTGTTTTTTTTCTTTTTTTATACTTCTTAGGTAGCAAACAAGCATACGGCCCGCCTGATGGTAAGCGGTTACCATCAGGCGGTTACAAATGTTTAGTTTTGTGTGTTCTCCAGGATAATGTAGAGACATTTCCTCTCAATCAAACTTTTACCTAAAGGTATACTATATAATTTAGGTGATGTGAAAACCCTAGTTATATAACTTTACTGTATGGTTTCTGTGTGATGCTTACTCGCTCATCGGGCGTAATATGCTGATGTTATGTTATTTAATATTTTGAATACTTGAAACTATAATTTATTCTACAACTTATGGTAAATATGGGAAATATTTATATAGAGTCATAAAGTGAAGAAGTATATTACTTATATTATTTTAGTACAACAAACAACTATAAGTATATTTATGTTATTTTGTCATGGTGGTGTCAATAATAAAGAATATTTGTATTGTTTAAGTACGAGTGACTTAAACCATGGAAATTTTATTTAAACGTTTACTAATACACCTACATATAATGAACGTAGCCATCCTAAAGTGATAATTCGTATGTAAATCTACAATACTTATTTGGATATTAAAAAACGTTTTTGCATGCAGCGTGTGTAGGTGTCGATATCCTTGATTTGATCTTGACATTGATTTGGTACATTATTCGCGTGTGCTTGTTATGAGTCATTTCATTACTCTACACCGGATAGGTATTACGTACTTATACCCGTCCGCCTCCTTTGCTGTTACCTTGATGATTTTTTCTATCCGTGACTGTCAAACTTTTTAACTTATTCTCAAACCTTCGTTGTGTATGATCGAACTACACATATAAACCTACTTAATCTGTAGAACCAAAGATGACAAAAAGCCATCAATAAAAAAAATACAGGGTGATACATTAGGATCTATTGACGCCGGCAGTTATTAATAGCGTGATATTCAAGTTATTCTTTTCACATTTAGAACAACAAAAAAAGTGGTGTGTTTAGATCACGTTTGAAGTTAAACATTCATAACCCGTGTCGGTTCGGCGCACCTGTATCGCCATACCGGCATGGTTGCGCGGGCGCACGGCCACCGCTCGCATCCGCTTCCTGTGTTCCTCTCTTTCATATGCAACCCTTTTCGACACCAGGTACCGCTTCCGTTATATACTGTGTCTTTGATATGAGGTAAAAATATTTCATCCAATGTAGAAAACAAAAACTATTATGGCTATTTGCGAATTCGCTATTCGTGTCGCTCCCACACTTTTATTTTATTTGAATAAGGCCGAGTTATTCGTTAATTATTATCATCCGTTGGGGCTGGCTGGGAGAAGTTACCGACATCGATATTGTCAATCTAGTACAGCATTAATGTCGGCGAGGCATCTTGTTTGCGGCGGGGGCTGGTTTTTGTGTGCAGCATCCATTACGGACGGAAGCCGAGAGGGCTGTGTATACTTATATACATACCACACGTTATTCTCCGTCCTTTTGTTGAGTACCTCTCCCGTCTTGAATGAAATTTAGGGGCTAGGAACTACACACACACGTGCTAATCGTTCTGGTAAATATCTGCAGCACGCATCGTGGTGCGCGTTTACTTTCTCACCGTCTTTTTCTAGCATTCCTTATCTCATTATGATTTGTCACGATAAGTTTTTCGTTGTATCCAGTCACCTCGTAGAAGTTTCTGAGTGGCGTGTTGTTTAATAAAGCAAATTGTGACAATTAAAACGTTCGTTGTGCTCGGTTGCGTCTGCGCAGGCTGCCATGAGATCACTCGTGAGCTCATCAAAATATTGCAATTACCGTGCACTGTATGTTCAATGCGCTAACCATCTTAATAGGTATTTATTCTTACACTAGCTTCTGCTCGCGGCTTCGCCCGCGTGGCCTACAGGAATCAAAAATTTTTCTACAACAATAAAACAAACAAAACAACTTCATCCCGCTTCGAGGGTGGAATTATTAAAAACGCTGAGACACGTATACATTAATTTTCAATCTTCAGCCTAAACACAAAATTTGAAGATTCTAACTTCGAAACTGACGGACTTTCATACAAACTTTCATCCCCTATTTTGCCCCCTTAGGGGTAGAATTTTGAAATACTCTTTCTTAGCGGAGTACGTACTCTTCACAAAGAATATACCCTCTAAATTTTATGTCTCTAGGACCAGTGGTTTAGGCTGTGCGTTGATAATTGTCAATCAGTCAGTCAGGACTTTGCATTTTATATATATAGATATCCGTATTATAAAGATTCATCCATTAGGTATTACGTGTATTGAAGGTGAAATTATGTTAAGTAATAATTATTAATTTGTAATAGTACTTACTGTGTAGTATGTAAACGTAGAATTGGCCAATTTTCGAAAAATAACGATATCAACGTTATAAAATTGCCGGGTACATTGCACTCTCAACATCTATTTCTATTCAACACATGTTGGCAACATTCAATTTGTCTTCAAACTTATTATGGTTGTGATATCAATGTATAATAACAAAAAAAATGTTTTTTACATAATTCAGCATCTATCGGTCCAGTCAAGAGGTGATTATTGTTTCGTTTGTTTTGAATTCGAGTTACTACAATTATAATTGTAGAACAGTCATTCTAGTTATTTAATTCCATAGTTAAGTGTTATTAAGCATTCCTATAAAGTTTCCAATTACTCATTTATTACGGAAAAATCAGCATTAGGTTAGGTTATTCATAAATATAAATTTTTTGTTTACCTGATAATGGTGCCGATTCTGTTGTAAATAGCAGTAAACTAATTTTAATCACATCATATCTCTTTCTTACAACCATGATTGAAAAAGGATATAACACATTTCAAAGCCTATTTCACAAATAGTCTTTGTCGTTTTCATATGTTATTTGTCAGAAGAGATATAGTGAGAGTAAACTAAATTAATGATTATTAAAACGAATACAATTTGATTACAGATCACTACTTACTAATTATAATTGTTATAAACCACAAATGTAAGAAAATATTTAATAAATAATATTTCTCAAACACGTAAAAATAAACCATATTAGCTAGTAAATATTGTAGGTGTAATACCTACATACAGCGTTAGAGTCTCCGCGCTTTGCCTTATCGCATATGAAAAGTGTGCCGTACGCAGGAAATGAGAGTTTGTATGTTAATTACTGTACATTTGCTTCATGCCGACTGATAGGTGTCGAGGTATATTTGTACTCTACATAAATATTTTTTCTTATGTCGTTTTTCCATGTGGTTAACTCCATAATGTTGTAAAATTTGTGATAATGTAAAAGTTGAGTAAAAACAGCATCGTGTCCCTATTTAAAAACCTAAAATAAGTTAATCATATTTCTAATAAAATTTCTTATTATTGTTTCAGGTAAGATCAGCTGTAACTTTAGAAATACCACAGTAAGGTACAAGTAGCGCCCTCTTTGTATTCTTGAAGTAACTAAGGTTCCGCTATTCGACACTTGATGGCGCTGTCTGTAATTTGCAGTATAGCAATGTAGAGTAGCGCTGTTGTTTTGCGAATCTTCTTTTTTCAAAATCTCCATATTTATTGTTGAATATTTTAACTATCGATTGAATTTATATCATTAATTTATTTTCACTTACAAATAAGTACCTACCTAATATCTTTTCTAAAATTGTCAGGCTGACTTCCATTTTATTATGATGTGTTTTTATAAAGCAACATGTTTGTTGCGACCACTTCTTAAACTACGTCTACTTAACCGTTCTCAATAAAGCTTTGCACACAGCTATAATTAAAATCTAAGACATTACAACATTATGTTATTTTCAAACATGGACCCTCAAATCCTTATGCTGCAGAGGTAATGCCTATCCAAACTAGAATATTTAATTAAAAGTCTGAAGGTCTAAGTACTCCGAGTCTTTAATGAATACTTTGTCACTACGCTCCGAGTTCCAAAAAATCCTTCAGTATCTTGCCGGTGTCAATTTAGGTGTATTCGGAAGCGGTAGGTGAGTCAAATTGTCTAAACTTAATAAATGAGTTTTGAGTTCCAATTCATCCTTTCTGATGCTGCAAATAAGGGTCATCCTAAACCTAGATAAGCTGCCTTAAATTTTAAATAGTGTACAGCCTTGTCTTATATTTTACCAACAGTAGGCAATACCCCTGCAGCATCTGGCCTTGGGAGTTATAACACGGAGTGTAATGACGAGGTATTAATTTGAGACTTATTCGTACAATACTCATTTCAAACCACTAGCGCAGTACCAGACCTTCAAATCATCCAGCTTGGGCAGTTTAGTCACATATTAATGTTTCGGTAATTGTATAATAAAGTCAATTTTATAATAAACAGTAAAGATATTTAAAAAATTGTGCTTAAGTAAAATTACGTCCTAGTTCATCACCTAGTGATAACAATAATTCAGAAGAAATTTGTAGGTAGTTACCTACCTACCTTCCGCCATTGACCATAACAGCCATAGCGTCATATTAAAATCTACGATATGGCCCTTGGTTTGATGTAAGAACAATACCACCAAGAACCAGTTTAGTAGGTTCATGACCGACGCGATCGCCTCTCGCATAATGCCAAGCCTTCGTAACGTGATTTATTCATGTACTCAGGCCCTGTGGCAAGCAAAAACTTTCCGAGAAAGGAAGTATGACTTGTATTTAGCACCACTCTTATAAGACCCTCGAGTTCTTTTATATAAAAACATAATCATCATTATTTTAAATAAAGACCACGGTTCAAGTTTAATTGGACGACAAAATATAGTTGTGCATCGTTGTGCTTATCGCGGTTATTCTATGGAATTGTATTATAAACGCAATTCTAGTCTTGTTATACCCACAATTGTTAACAGCAAAAACAAAATGAAACTATTTTGTCAAAGTAGCTTTATTTGGATTTCACAAAGTTTTTTTCTGAATTTTAGGGAACATCTATTGTACTTCCTTAGTTAGGTTACAATCCTAATCAAAAATAATCTTTCATACGTTTCGTTTGTGGTGTTCCCAAAGACAAAATTTCCGAATTTACAAGAATCATGGATTTCCCATAACATTGATTTGTACAAAAGAATATTATAGTGGTTTGAATCAATCTTCAAATGTTGAGACAATATTGAAATTACATCGCCAGCGATATGTATACATGGTATATTTTATAAAGCTCGCACTTTTGTAATATTTAATTCCACTTGTCTACAATATATGGTAACGTAGAAAAAAAAACATCAGTCTAAAATACACCACTCATTATTATGTATACAATACCTATAGGTACTAGTACTACGAAATCTAATTCAGGATTTTCCGGTACAGATTGTCCTATTTAATGTCTGTATATTTGTTATTTACCTGTAATATAAAAACATATTAAATACATTTTCCTGGAGACTATAAGCCATGGAATAATTGACTAATTAAAATATAAAATCCATGTAGGTAAATTTATTGTTTTTGTAGTAGCATAAAGTCATTTGCCGTAAATAAATTAATATCATCTAAGAGCACATAGGTAGATATTTATATGCTTTCCTTTAGTCAAATCATCACTTACCTACATACATTGACAACGAAATTAATAATGATAATGAGAATGATAACGATAATGAGGGCTACTGTTTCTTTGCCACCAGTTGGCGCCACTAGCGAATGGGTCCTATTGCTGTCGTTGAAAAAGTTTTGCGCGTCAGGGCCAATATAATTTATACTAACCAAATAAATAAAATATTGATTATGAATCAGTGTTGCACAGTCCCGTTTTGTTCCGAAAAAAAAGGAAATTTCCGAAAGACAAAATCGCCTTAATCAATGGTGCCATTTTTTTTTTATACCACTAATTTGGCAAACAAGCATACGGCCCGCCTGATGGTAAGCGGTTACCGTAGCCTATGGACACTTGCAACACCAGGGGTATCACTCGCGCGTTGCCGACGCTGTAGAAATCTCTTTACACTCTCTTTGAAAAATCCCATGCTGTACTCCATTGGGAAAACCACTGCAGGGAGCTCATTCCACAGTCTGAGCATCCGCGGAACGAAGCTCCGTTGAGCCCGCACAGTACGAAACAGTTCTGGTTTCAATGTGTGAGGATGGACTCCCTGTCGATGGCGAGAGTTGCGATGGTGGAAGGAAGCCATGGGCATCAAGTCGAACAATTCTTTGGAACACTTTCCGTTGTACAAGCGGTAGAACACACATAATGAATCAGGACTGGCACTATTTTACAACAATCATGAATAATTTTGTGAAAATCGGAGATGATTAGCTCGCAAATAGTAGGTAAACGTTCAGTTTTACAGGACAAACTTCACATTTGATATTTCTAGAGGCCCACGTTACATTAGCACAGCCTCATTTCTTGTTCGCCTTCTACCTTCATGCTGAAAATCTGTCCGCAAGTAGGTACGTACCGGCAAGTCCCGACAGTTGCACTAGAGAGCCAGTTGCAGTTACCATCAGATGGAATATCAATTTTTATTTTGTTTTTTTACTTTAGATGTGTTTGACCACAATCTCACAATTGAAAGTGATTATATGGCCGAAGGTGGTAAACACACAAAGCCTAGAAGGAACTGGCTCTCAAGTGCAGCTATCGGCGACAGATTTTCAACTTGAGTGTGTTAGCCAGCCAGATGGGTACTACAAAGTACCCTACCACTGTGCTATGGTTTCTTATTGTAGGATTCGAACCCGGGACCTTCGTCTCGCTATCCGACGTCACTACCACTGAGCCCACTGACATAAAATTGTCTCCTGAAATATCTCCGCTTTTGAAAGTATACAAACAGACTGTACCTATTATGTATTGTAATTTGTCGGAGTGTTATGCAAATTACACTTGCCTGACACTATCGCTAATCTATGACCTAATTGTGACCTAAGCTAAGTGTACAATTAAACAACAAGCGTAAACAACCTGGTATTACAACAATCATTTTATTAAAATGAGGTCGCAGCTTTTATAATCATGCTAAAAGCTAATTATTAATAATATTATATTAGTTATAGACGTATAAAAATTCTAATTTGAAGAAAAACTTGTATAAGTCTTATTATTGGGGTTCTCACTGCCTAGAAGACCAAAATAATAATTTGAAAACAAAGTATATGCGTTAATTAATTTACATGTTATAAGTATCTACTTATATCATACTGAATATATTTTTTGACACTATTCATTCATCCTGTATAGGCAAAAAGAATGACATAGATGTTTAAAACTTAAAATAATACATATTACGTATTATTTTAATGGGGAAACCTTTTTTAGGACAATCTCATTCACGCTAATTAAATGACAGAGATTTAGTTTTCCAATTAAAGACTCCGACAGACCGATTTTGCAGGGGAGGTCTGCCTAAGTTGAGTCAGGCAGATAAGTAAACGTATGAGTAATGTGGTAGCGTATTCCACCGAAGATACCCGAAGCGTGTCGGAGATTGCCGAAGGCTTCCAACATGGCGGGCAGCGGGCGGCGGGAGTGCGCTCGCTCGACGCTTGTCAACAAAGTTACTCGACCGACTTCGACTGGATCACCCCGGTCGCGCGCTTTAGCGTTCTTCCGATTTTTACGTGCCGCTGCGTAGCCGCGAATGTTAAAAGTGCATTTTGTTGTGATAAAATTGTGAGTGTGTGAAACACCAAGGATGTGCTAAATTACTTTTCATTAAAATGATTTAGTTTTTTCCGTTTTACATTATGTCATTCAAATAAAAGTGGTATGTAGAGAAGTCAATGCACATACGGGAATGTTGGAGAATTAACAGTTTTTTTACTTGTTTTGTTAACCTGTATTTCTTAGTAATATAATTTTATTTTCCGAAACAAATAATATTATATTTATTTATAAAAAATATTTAAAAAATTTTTTGAAAACTTAATAGCTTCTAAAACAAATGTAATAATAAACGGCACAATAACTACGTCTAATACATAACTTCGATAATAACTACGGATAGCTTTATCGATACCATGGTGACTTTCACCATAACACAAGTGGTTCTACAAGTTGCATTAGCATACTGGCTGTATGCATTTCCCCTTTCGTAGCAACGTCCTACCTATTACCTTTAAAATGGGGTGCATGCAACACGATGCGACCACACTCAGGATTATACATTTGCCCCTTAAATCAAACAGCTTCCTCGCACGTGCTTACATCCAACTTGTTGCTCAAAAACCCTCTCTCACGATTTGCTGTGTATTGTCACAGAAACACAATGGCTCATATTTCTTATGAGGCAACGTGTCTGAATTTTAAAGTAGACTTTTAAATTCTTAGTCTCAGCGTAACTAGATATTTTGCATTTCACTTCAGTATATAAACAATGAAAGGGCAGATTAGACAGGTTTCTTGGGAAACAGTTAATCGACAAAAGACATAGAAACAAATAATGTATATTATCTATTAAACGTAAATGATGTTTTATGTTAACATCCAATTAAGTGTTTTGTAGTAAATTATGTAAGACATGTATTTTCGTTTGTCTTGCGATATCTGTATTACTTGGAACCTCAATAAATAAAGCTGCTAGCTGCCCTATACAAGACAGTTATACGCCTTGGTCAGTAAATTTCCAGAATGTTTATGTCTAGCCACAGCGAGTGGGATGCCACATGAATTCCCAAGTCCCTTCGTTGTAGAAAGACCTTGTTTTTGACCGACAGCCGCTCCAGGAATGCGTAGGAGACTTGCGTCACCCCAGGGACATGTGGATGACTGTGCGTATTTGGACTGCTATTAGGATGCCGTTCACTGAAATGAGCTGAAAGACACTTTTCTTACTTCATGTGGGTTATCCTCGAATAAATAAATATTTCTAAAGCACTCCCACTGCAAAAGTTAGTCATACATTATTATCTCTTGCATATTAGCAACTGACGTCAGTGAGAACGTTAGCGTTACTACACAAATTGATACGTAATCTAGATATCTCAAGTAACATTAAAGCTGTTCCCCGGAATGGATCTTTATGTCTACGCGTTCACAAGTATTCAGATTCAAAACACGCTTAAATCTTGATATTCAAAGAGAAAATAGGAAAGTTGCCAGCCATTACATTCATTGAAAATCCTTGCGTTGTTACATAAATTCAGTAGCCGCTAGATAAATCTGCGCCACTGCCAACTGGTCGGTAGGTAGTCCTTGGCCGTTTATCTTCTTACCGAGTTTACAACTTTACGGTTTGAGAGATCCTTCATAGCCTCTCTGAGATTAAACAACTTTGTCTTATGTAAAATGTAAGGAAATAACTATAAAGTACACAGTAGATAAGACTCTACCCTCTACATAATTAATCATTGAAATTACAATTGATTTAGATGCATTATGATTTTTGATCCAATGCACATTCAACTCATTGCTCACATAAAAAACTCGTAGTGGGATGTCGTACGAGTAAAAAAGCTTGTAGGCGTCATGTAATCCTGTTTGTCCATGCACCCACGCCAGCTCTATGGACTTTCTAAACAGTCGGGATCTCGGCAATGTCGGCAAACTGATATTCAAAAAGTTAGTGCGTTCATATGAGTCACCGATTCGAGTCCCATCGAGGTCTGGGTCACATTCCAGGCTTGCCACTGGGCGGTGGCGGTGGGGCGCCGCGGGCGCAACGTCAAACCGGACCATGCGACTCCACAAACCGCGCTCTTTTTGTTTTCTCTCGAACTTTATCATTTACGTAATGCTTTTTTTAAATCTCTACCCCCTTATTAAAAAATAAGGTCTGTAAAACCCAGGTTTTAAATATATCCGACACTTTCTATTGTCATATACCAAAAAGATCTGGGGCTAACTTAAAACCTAGGTTTTACACGATTCGAGTTAAACCTTCTTTTATAATTAGGGGGCTAGAGTTTCACTTTAAGGAAAAATGTAATTGGAAAGAGCTCTCGATGCATATTTCAAGAAAGGTTTTGAATGCGAGTGCCGGTTTGTGGTTCCCGGTCGACATAGGGGGCGGGTGTTTTTTCGTTCACCATCTGTCGGTTGCAGGTGTCTCTTTACATAATAAACAGGTGATTTGAATTCGCTTTCTTTACTCTTGTGTTTTTTTAACGACAGTTTGAGAGCTTAAATGCACTGTGATTGAATATTAAACCATTAAGAGTGCACTTGTTTCCGTTCTATCTAATGATGGTCCGAAGATTGGTACACTCCATTAGTTAATTTGTGATTAAATTGAATATTATTATTGTTTGTTACTTATATTATTAAATATTTTGTAAAATTGATAATTATGTCGGTAATATTCTTTGTACATGATTATCTTACAAGGAACAAAATTTACTTGTTATACTTTTCTCACCTATTATTTTCATACATATCAATTACAGTACGTATTTAACTTTGTGGACCAACCATGTATTTCTGTTTATTTCTTCAGTAAGAATATTTCTTTTCATATATGAATTTATGAAATTCACAATCATGGTATAAGAAATGTGTCTTTGGCATCTTTAGCAATGCTTTTCTATACCGGTTATCTTACAAATATACTAATATGAGTATCGGCAATTAAGCATCTTGGGAGACGTTCAGTACAGCCTGCATATTTTCTCATATTAATAATGCATCAAAAACTTGATTCGTTTTTATATACCCAAGAAGAAGAGTTTATCAACGTGCTGCTCTACAGTCAAATGTCAATATTTTGGTTTTTATCGCTTTTATTTCTAACTGAATCTAGCGAACTGAATGAATCGTTAGAAAATCGTCCATGTAGTGTACAAATCGATAAAATCAATGTGCAACAGTGCATTTAACGTGTAAAGTATTGCCTATTGTCTCTGGTTTACGGTTCATTTGATACGATTGCATTGAAACACTTGGAAATGAATTGACAGGACTGTACCTACGAAGGCTTGTGTTCGAAAGCATTTTCAATTTGAGTGCAAATAAGCATTGTTTGGTTTTATCTCAGACAAGATTGCGATAGAGGTACTTTGACTGCTTGTGTCTGGAAAATTTTGATACAGCCCGTTTATTCTGAGAAGGTAACGATGAAGCCATTTCAAGTCCTACTTAAAAGCTACTAAAAAATACTTTATTCTTATGACAATGTATACGAACGATTCTTAAAATGTAATCATTTTGAAGTACCTAGGTATTACTTGCAGGGGTGAAAGTATTCATCAATATGAACAAATCATAACTATTAGTAGTTTCAACATGTGTATCATGTCTAACTAGTGTAAAGTTTAAGTTTTAGTCGTTCATAGATTCCTTAATCTTATGTGGATTCGGTAATTTGTCGTCAAAACATTTATTTATATCGTAGTTTTTCTTTTATTTCTCAGTTTGGCTGATATCAGCTACATTTACGGGCTGAAGTCAAGTAAATGCGAGTGGTAGTGTTTCCTTTCTATAAATACGTGTTTTCATTAGCTATTCTATTTATTATTATTTCTGCAGATGATTGGTATTTTCTTCTGCATTATTAATTGACTTTTATTACAAACATGACGTTCTTAAGTCATTATTAAAATTGTTATGACTATTATTGTTGTATTGTAGTGTATTGTGTATCTTGATCTTATTGTAATTTATGGAATGTCTCTATCTGTCTAGTGCCTTATTCATGCAGTAATAATAGTTTACCAAACATGTACAAAATTGAAGCAGAGGAGATGCTTTATTAACGTTAAATAATAATAATAATCGGTACACGATTATTTGTAACTGTTGACAAATGCCCGTACCATAGAAACATTTAACAGGAAGTCGGGTTATCTCAATGACAACTAAATTGCCATACGTTTCCCTCCAATGTTTACAACTTAATTTAATTATATTATCTCGTTCGTTGTGTCGCAATTTGTTATTAAATTTATTGAAAATTTAAGTCTATATTCCAAGTCATATTGGTTCAATAGCCTATGTATGAATTAACTAATAACGAGTGAGTCATTCCATACCTAAATACGAATAATCTTCTATGCAATAAACACATTGAGTGTTGATTAGTTTAAGTTGGGCGCAATACGCGATTATTTCCAAGAAATAATTTATGGTGTATATAGATAGGTACAACCGGAAAGTAAGCTCGGCTACTTAATTAAGTTTTTATACACATTCTGTAGACTTTGTTAATGTTATATCAGATACTGTTATTGCTTGTGTACGCCTACCTCTAAGGTTAAACAAGAAGCAGTTCCTAGTGTGTAGTTTTTAGTTGAGAGTACATTAACCACCGATAATTATTTGCTCTTTTACAAGTTACTACATAAATAGGTAGGGGAAAGTAAATAACGTAATCACATATTTTTTACTGAGAACAGTGACTATTTTTACTATATAAATATGCGTAAATTTATAATAAAGTAATCAAAGTGATGGATGGTTATTTTCTGTTTTGGAGAAGCTTTTAATAAAACTGTAGGAGCAATATTCATCAGGATACTTTTATATTTATCTTAAGGATATATACTGTTAGGAATTATTTGCTTCATCAAAGAGTAAGTAGGTATATTCGTAAGCTATAGATTACAATCCTGACATTCCAAGCCGCATTCGTACTTATACATTTTCAATATGATATTGACCTTTTAATAAACTATTGTAGCACTACAATGCAACATTAAGTCAGTAGCTACTATAATCAAAACCAGTCGTCATACAGTCTGGTCGTGACCTTCAGTTGGTGAATGTATTGGGCTATCTAGGACTTGTGTAAGCCAAGCCTCCTCACGATTTGCACTTAGTACTGTTTGCTTAGCTAATAATACTGAATGTTTGTTTTAAATTCTCACTAACACACTGTAATGAACCCTAATATGCCTGACCTTATAACCACGTAAAATTTTACAAATTCCTTTAATAGGTACCTTACTTCAAAATAAAGTCTCTAAACAATAACATGTTGATGACGAGTATAAGAATTAGGCAAGATACCCAAGCGGCTATTTATTAATCCGTAAAATCTTATAATCTCCGTCATTGTGTGTAAACATCTATCTCTACATAGTTTTCTTTGTCCAAACTTTGCCTCTCGTAGCGTAGAAAATTGTTATTGCACAACGCACCCGCAGTTGCCTTCAAAACACGTTCCGTTGCTCACGCTGTTTTGTTTGCATCATACGAACGAACACAATCCCGTTTGTTACCTTTGAACTCTTATTATAACTTCCTCAGAATCTTCATTCCTTATTCCCAACGGCTTATACGTGCTCGGATCTAGATACACGTAGTTGGCATATAATATCCCAAAAATAGGCGTATCCCCCATTCAAATTATACTTTTAGTCACGCTCTTGCCCCCATTTCGTTGTCTTGGTGGCGACATGCGCTGCTGTAACTAAGAGCTTTTATCTTGACCTACCGCCTGCCCTATATCCCGAGGGCGCGATGACACCGTATACGTATTCTTCAATATTTGTTTAGTAGGCGGGTAGTCAGACTGTGTACGTAAACTCAAATATTAAGTTGAATATTATTATATTTAAAACCCAGTAAATAGCTCTTATAAACCTTACTTTTACATTTCATCAATTACCTATAAGTTATTACAAAGTTTAGCTGCTCTATCTTAGAAGATCGATCTAATTTTATATCACTTAAAAGTTTCACTGTAAATGTACAAAAATAAACGAAATATTATTATTATGTCGACATTCTTACATGGCTCCAAGTTTGGAACAAGTCATAGTTGATTGGATGACGAGATAACAGTAATGTTGGGCCAGAGATGACACAGTATCCATTTATGTCCAAGTCAAAGAGTTCCATCGTGTACTTAACGGGACCGCTGGGTTTTTGCTTCAGTTTTTAATTCTAGTGATTATGATTGTAGCGAACATTTGCCTCATTTTCTTACCTTATAATGATCTTGATACGCATTACGACTATTACTGGCCACTGTATATTCCTGTATATTTACACAATAATAATTAATTCAAATCAAATGCTTTTATATTATTATCTATTATGATGATTTAATGTATGTCATTTAATATAATACAAACATCTACTATTAGTACTTGTACGCACGGCTACAGATCAAGCTATACATTTCCAATATAAGCTGACCTCTCATTGCAGGGAAATCCTATACAATGCGAGATCAGCTTATACTGGAAATGTATAGCTTGATGTGTTGCCGTGTGTACGACGAAGACTGGATATTGATTCCACAGTATTACCGCGGGAAAGAAATTTAAATTATTAAGTAACTATCTTATTTAAAGGTACCTGATTGCCACACAATGTTTTGCGAGTTGAACTTTGCTATTCATTAGGTTGGTTAGGTATTGTTTCGAAGTGTTTTGTAACTTTCACATTTCTTTGAAACTTTCAAGGCTTTCACTTGAAATCATACAAAACCTTTTGTCCTTATACGTTACAAAATCAAAGCTAAACGTCTTTTTAGCTACCAAACCTTGCTCCAAGCAAAGACTGTGATTATATTCAGAACTGTACATTTCTCTCATAAACGAGAAAGGCATGAGATGTTTCTAAGTAATTGCTCCTCCATGAATGTTCGGGGCCGACATATTGACAAGTTTGATCCCTTTCGAGAACGCTTGATTGATGACTATGCGCTTCTTACGTGTACATCTTAGTTGTTAAGATAGTGAGTTATTAGTACATTGATGAATGAGGCCATTTTAATGTATTTCTTATTACGATATACTTAAGTCTATATAAACTCCTATTTACCATGAAATAAAATTTTGTGATATACCTCTTTCAGCATCTTCAAACCAGGAAATAAATATGACTCTACCATGCCTTAAATATTCCCGTTTTATTTTACTTTGAAATGAATAACTTGCTATGTTTATAACAGTGTACTTTGTGCCATACATTTATTGAATACTTACATCGCCCCAGGGGATCCGGTCGACAAACCTGTATCTATTGCCAGTGATCTCGAATCTCGTTTATCCAGTGCCAAGGAAGTATTAGAAGTACATCCGCACTCATCGATGTCTCTACGAAGTGTCGACAAGGCAGCTGCACTCTATAATACATATCTCTAGGCGACGTGCACTTTATTTATACATCTTACTTACGTAGCTTTCTCGGGAAACCTTTAAGCTTTAGTTTCTCGGAGCTAGAGCATTTTATTGCCTGAATTATGCTAGTACTTCTATTTATTGTGTGGTACTGTCATTGCGCGCGCGTGGTGTAGCATGACTAGCCGTTCTTAATCGATCCGCTAAGTTAAGCTACCACCATCGTGGTCGGTACCTGGATGGGTGACCGCCTAGTGGTATTTCAAATCGAGCGTTTCCGTGCTTCGGAAGGCACGTAAAGCCGTTGGTCTCGGTTATCACTTAATTGTGATAGTAGTTAAGCTAGTTGGATGCCTCCAAGGCGGCTTGAAAAATTCCAACAGTAGGTTGACAACTAGCCCACCGATTCGCAGTGGGTATGCGTGGTGAAGTATTGCCTATTCCCTTTCACCCTCATTTGTGAAAGGAGGCCTGTGCTCAGCAGTGGGACATTATAGGCT
Organism: Polyploca ridens; assembly: GCA_951394255.1. Lineage (NCBI taxonomy): Eukaryota > Metazoa > Arthropoda > Insecta > Lepidoptera > Drepanidae > Polyploca > Polyploca ridens. The sequence continues at coordinate 5,080,429 of OX596248.1, forward strand.
GATGATGATGACTGTAATTGTTGCCTTTTTTCGGGGGTTATTGTTCTTATTTTATATGTATTATAATAATCAATATCGAAGTTTTTTACTAGATGACTCACTAAAGTATAAACAAATTTTCGATAGTAATAGACCAGTTTGCGTCATGATCATCTATCGTGATAATTTACTCGGTACTTACAATTGGTACACGACCACTTATCGATAACATCATGTAGCCACAAATGCCTCGATTTGTTTTTGCTGAATTTGCATGAAGGTAACATTAAACTAAAATAAAAATACACACTACATCGAGCTCTAAGTAAGTTAAAATTAAATTCATTAAAACATACGTTTGGAATAATTTTGTATGGGTGTAAGAAATAGACAATGACGCGAAGGCATAGGGAGAGACTGGAGGCACTTGGAGTGTGGTGTTGGAGGAGGATTAGTGAAAAGGGGAAGACCAAGGATAAGGTGTATAGACCAAGTGAAGGCAAAAATAGATGTGGTGTCGTATAAGGAGGTGTAAAATGTCGCTAACGATAGAGAGTAATGGAAAAAGAGATCGAGCTCTACCAACAAAGGCGTGTATGGTCGACATATGCAAGCTGGCCAGTGTTATTATAAAAAAAGTAAAAATCGCTATTATTTATTTATGTGAGAACACGTAATCTGTTAAGTCAAAGCACCGTCATTTGCATGAATAATGGTGTCGCTCGTAGGCGTTTGCACTAATGACAGCTACCGAGTATTAAAATAATGGTCGATAAAATTGCAGTCTAATCTATTCTAACAGTATTTTCAATGACATAATCTTACTTAGCATAAGTTTCGAACGACGTTAGCTGTGTTTAAATGGATAATGAAACGCAATATAATTTGAGAAGATGGCAACTAGCAACACAATGTTTTATCTTAGTTAAATAAAAGTTTGTTGTTAATTTCGTAACAGTAACGGTACTGTGGTTTCATGGTATTCGTTGCATTTGGCGGGTATGCGGTCGGAATTACTTGCGAAAGACCAAAGGAAACTTTCGCAACTGTTTTAGTTTAGTTTCACACTGTCTGCCGCCGCCCCGGCTTGCCTCAAGCAGCCTCTAATCATTGTCAGAAGTGCCTTGTGTGTGCGCTATATAACTTCATAGACTTATATATATTTAATGTTATTTCGTATATATTATTCGTGGAAAGCTAAATAATTTGCTAATATACTTATTATTGTAAATTAATTAATAATTTTACAGATTAGTATTTTAATTCCAACCAATGTATAATCTATGTTCAGATGCTATCGAGACGAGAATATCTTGTCTCATTAGTGCAGATTGCAGCTTAGAGTTTATCAACGAATATTTTAATTAGTAATGTGAATGAAGCTCATTATCGCCTTGCTCACTGTACTGTATAAACGCCTGCAGATCTATATTGTTACATTCTATAAAATTGTACTTATAAATATTACAAAGATCAAGTGTAGCAAGGAAAACGTGCGGCATTTATTATTCTATTCCACAACTGACGAGCAAATTGCGTAGATAATTCCTGCTCAGATATTTCGCGAGAGAACTGCGTGAGAAAAATATCCTGTTGCTGCCATATTGAGCAGTTTTATTTTCGTCTCCATACTCCACCCATGAGTTGTTCACCGCGTGTGCGGTGCCGAGATGAGATGATTAACTATTTATTATGTTGTTCAGGTTGTTTTGTTGGAATTGCATCGGATCTATTGGTGTTACGGGCCTTGATGTGTTATGAATACTTCATGAACAATGCTTATTTTGTCCATATTTATCACTTTGCAATCATAATATTGTGAATGCTAAAGGGATCCATGTTGTATTTTGATTGTGAGCATATTCTTAACGCTCTGTCGCTGTTAAACCTGAATATAAAAATATTTTCAAATGGCTAGACCGATATTTATGAAGTATTTAAATCTTTTTTTATTAAGTCAATCCAACGAGTTTACGAGAGTTGAAGGACCCAGGGACAGTCATATTACACGACGTCGCTGAGCGACCTGCGCTGGCGCTGCCTTGAATCATGATTGTTCGCGCGCGCGTTAGTCACGCCACCAGTTTGCTGCAAGGGCTCGAGTTTCCGTTCTTTACACCATCTATTTTTCGTATCATAAATGAGCATTTTTTTGCTTTATCTTATTTCCAGATATTCCTAAAGCCGTTTCTTTGTCGACAAGATAAGGGATGTCCGGCTTCCGCTTTACGATTTGGTATTTACATTATTTTTGTTATTGAAGAAATTTCCTATAACAATATACCAGCGAACAGAGTTTTATCAGCAAATTTTATCAGCGTTTGTAAATAGCAACAGGCCTGCTGTTCTACAACTGGGGCAAAATAACCCCTTTGTGTCGCCTGTTTGATTGCTATCAACATGTATATTACGGCAGGTCCTTATTTTTCATGGTAAATGACTAAACTCCGTGAAATTTTCTATATAATTTGCATTAATCATTGATATACGACTACATTCATTCTAAAATAAAATTACTGAGCGAATGGAGAAGATTTATTAAATCTGCCATCTAAATATGGTTAGCTCGGGAATGTGAGTGTATTTATTTAGGCTCGGAATCTAATTTCATGTGAAAACCTAGCTAGGCAATTCCAGGGTATTAGCATCTTGTATGTTTCCTCTCGTTTCGCTTGCATCGTCGTGCCATTTTCGAACAGTCAATAATACTACACCAAGTATTATTATCTGTAATTAGGACCACTCTACATCCGCTTAATATTCGGCAAAAAGTTATCGGAGGATATCGTGTTAGCTAAACGTGTTTGTTTAAATTCAGCATATTTTAAAATGACTGTCCAGCCTGTTGTTCTAAATCAATGGGAGAAGTTATAATAATTGAAGCGTTTATACTGTCAAAATGAAGAGTATCCATTGATTGAGGAGAATTTAAAAATATTATGAATATAAATATATTCTCATCATCGACAGTTCAAAGACGTTCCTACAGAGGTACGAGCCTCCCCTGACCACGGAGAATCTCCCCATTGTATAGGTCCATTAGTAGTATTTGACTTCTTGGGTATATAGGTTTTCTCAGGAAGTTTTCCTTCACAGCCTGTGGTGAATCACTTCATGCTAAATTCCGAATTTTTTTATTCTTATTTTGCTTTCTTATTCTTAGTTTTATTTTGTTCTTAAACTTAAAATAAACTATGATTCCAAGACGTCATAGTTATAATATTTGCACAAATATCACTCAACACGGAAATTAGTTTGACCTGGAAATGCTAATGTAACAACGGCTAATTTTACCATTAATTATAACCGAGCTAGGTTTATAAATCGTCGTCGTACTTTCCAGTTTTATGTTTTTGTCCGAAATGTATAAAACACACGCGTTGCGTTTGTTAATTTAATTAACTGATACGCTGGTTGCGGGCTAATTGCGTCGACCCGCCTCGCCTGTAAGGCGACCTAGGGTGTTTCTAAATATATTCGCATGATACTCAACAGTCACCACTCCTCATTCAATACAAACATAAAATATATGTCGCCCGCCCCTCATATTATTGCCTATTTTCTTTTAAAAGTTAACAGGTTTATACTTTTTTATTGTACGACCAGGAAAATCGCAATTTCTTTGTTATGGGTGTTGTACAAGTAATAACATTATCTTTTATGATTATGGGAATCTGTGAATATTATGTTCCAGTAACTTTTAAATTCTTGTTACCAGGTTTCTTTTTAGTATTATCTTCAACTTCTTCTATAATCTGTTAAATCATAACATAACACATTGTTTTATTCGTGGGTATTATATATTAACTACGCCATTCATGTATTTGCCCTATTTTTATCGATTCGATACGAGGACTTGATTGGTTACAGTTGGAGTATAATCTTATCGCTATTTGATAAAACAAAACTGCTCACTTGCCGATCAATAGTTGTATTATAAACTGAAGTGTAATGAAATGTAATCTGGTATCGCAAACATTGAGCTGACTCTAACTTATGAGAATTACATTAAATGTCAGTAATTATCATCAAATAATCAAATTGAAAAATGACGTGAATTATTTAAATTATTTTGATAGTATGTAGGTATGTTAGCATACGGTTCTAAAAATATATTACACATTTCTTTTGAAATTGTAAAGTTAATGCTCCGACATTCCATTATAATTGTAAACCTTATATGTGATTGCGAAATGGAAAGAATCAAGAATCAATTAAAATGTGCTCCAATCAACAGATAATGTGAACTGAAGGGGATTATTTGAAAGGAAATTGTTTAAAGTAAGACAAATGAGTGCGACAATGCGGCGAGACAACTTCGCGGAGGCCAAGCGGCGTTAACGCAGCGTGCATCCTGCTCGGGTCAGGCGAGTAGTGGCGACCACTATGTCGAGTGCGCTGTCATCGAGCCCCTCGGCCACCGGCGAAGAGGAGACGCGACGTCGCTCCGTATTCTACGTACCTTTGTTTGAGAGTTTTGAAAATTATTTGCCTCTGACGCCAGAAGAAAAAGAAGCTCTAATATCTGGCCAGATAGACAGTATCCCTAAACCAAGTAGAAGGAGGAATGCGTCAGATTCGAGCCGATTACAAATTCCTTCCCGAGGTGATTCATCCTTCACTGAAAGTGAAAGTGACATAAGTGTTTTCAGTCCAGTAGAGCATCGATTTCGTCGACCTTTGTCATCGACTATGAGCTCCAATGAAACACTGGCCAGAGTAGGTCATCGCGACTTGACTAGTCCTAAATTAGTTGCTGAAAGTGGTCTCATTAGGCAAACAAAGCCGAGGCTTCGAAGCACTACTTCGTGTGAGCCTCGTTATGATAGAATATTTTCTCCTATAGGATCGATCTCAGCAAATAAACTAAATAATTCCTCAGTAAACATTGTAAATAAAATTGCATCTAAAAATTCAATAATGAATTCTCATTTATCATTAATACCCGATTCTCCAAAACTTTTAACTCCAGGCAAGGAAAAATCTAAAACTTTGCCACAAAATTTGAACGTGCCATCGCCTATTAGATGTAGCAGTAGCTCTACATCAATATTTAGAACCCCTAAGATAACGGTCACACCGGATAGTCCTAATAAAAGTCCAGGGAGAATATCTGGCTTGAATTTTATTCGGCGATCTCGAAGTACAAAATTATCGAGAAGCAATTCATTACTGCGAAGCATAACTGCGAGGCACATAGAAGTTGGATTAGAGGAACAGATTGTAGTAGTCACAGATCTGAACGAGGATTATGATACATTCGTGGCCAATAACGGTGGTGAAGGTGAAGTGCTCGGTGCTCTTATAAGGAAGCATGAGGCTCAAGTGGCAAATAGTCCTCTAAGTATAAGACGCGGATACCTCGACGTTGACGACGACGTGGCTGTACATTCTGGTAAGATTTTATATTGGTTTTGAAACCGTAATGTATATCCCACCAAAAACATTCTGTAAAAAACTAGCCAAGTCTCGATGGAGCTGCTTGTTTATCTCTAAAAAGTAATGAAATCTAGATAAAGTCGTGCCAAGTCTAAGGTTCCTTACTGCGATTTCTTTATTATTATAGTTAATGTTGTGTGACTTGGCCGCTGAACATTCTTTATACGTTAGTGGGTACAAGTACAGATTAGTGCAATGGTGTCATGGAGCACCTGGTTTTGTACCCTTGTGTACCCTTCAACGGCCAAGTCACACAACATTAACTATAATAATAAAGAAATCGCAGTAAGGAACCTTAGACTTGGCACGACTTTATCTAGATTTCATTACTTTTTAGAGATAAACAAGCAGCTCCATCGAGACTTGGCTAGTTTTTTACAGAATGTTTTTGGTGGGATTTCACTTCTTTTTGTAGAAAATGAAGCGGCCCACCATGTTGAATATTTTTTGTAAAGGCGGTATGTCGATCTCTAATAGTTTGGTTGGGCTCTCGTGTTTTCTAATCAGGGTCACCAGGTACCTACTCCAGATCTTCGATTATCCTAGTTTTTATAGTTTTCCCTTTATGTGGCCATTAAACCCTAACTCTGTACCAAATTTCAGCTCTCTAAGTTTATGGGAAGTACCAGTTCTATTTTGATGATCATGAGTGAGTGAGTGAGTGAGTGAGTGAGTGTCATAAATGCGAAACTTTGCTTTCGCTTAACTTCGGAACTAAATGACCTACAGACTTGAAATTTTGAATTTTAAGTATGTGATTATAGCTTACTGGATGACGAAAATTTCTATGTTCTGGTCTTATCCAGAGGTTCTCAAATAGGGGCCTGAAAATGCGGCGAAATGGTTCCAGTAAAGGATGGTACGGCAGTGTTTGCTTCGCGCTCGACTCGGCGACCGATTATTAGCCTTGAACTAATTGTAATTTATTTCTCATCGTGCTCGATTAGCTACCCATAATTTGTTTCTTAATAGTGCATAATTTATTATTATATCTTATAGTACACAGAGAAATATTGAGTTATGGCCCGTGCGCCTTATGACATTGATTTCAACAGTGAATCAACAGGACCCTTTCTAAAACGAATTGGTAGCCTTCATAGAATCCAAATGAGTCAATCAACTGAAATGCGTAGTTTTGCTGTAAACGCATACAATTTTTAATACTTCCTATGGTTATGTTGCTTCTTCTTTAGATTCATAGCAGACTATTCACCAGTAATTCAAATCTTCGAAGTTTACCGAGTCCTTACTAAGCGTTCTTGCAAGCATACTGATAGTAGTGACTTGACAGTTTTGAACTACACCGTACTTATCTATTCATTCTAGACAATGCTCACTAATTACATGGCGGGAACAAACGTTAAAGAGGGTCTCCTTAACAAATGATACGTCCTATCTTGAAGTAGGCATTATGAAAAGTGGAAGTCATCTTATCTATTGGATCATTTAATGTGGATGATGTAAACAATAGCTATACAAATGACACTATTATTTATTGCCACTATTGTAAAGGGACTAACTGACGGATCATAGCTCAGTAAGTGCTTCCATAGAAATATGTATTAAAGTTTTCAATAAAAGTTGGAAGTGTATGTAGACCGCACATTGTTGCCGTTAGTGTATGCTAAATATTCTTGACGTGTCTTTCTTTGACTCCGCAAAGTTTCGTTTACGAGATGTCAGTCAGCTAACAGTTCATTGTGAAATAACGTAAGTTCATCGTATTCAAATAGTTTGTGATGTAAATAAAAGAAAAAATGCCATTGTTAATGCACCATCGCTATCACAATTAGTCGTAGGGTACTTCCTCGTGGGCGCTTATCGTCATTTTATCAAAGTGTGCATAATGATTGCGAAGAACACACTCAATAGGACCGCCTTTCAGAAACAAGTAGGTACAATTTGGTACTTTTCGTTGCCAATTTCGATAACTCGAAACTACAGTAGGTACCTAATTATTTGGCTATTTATGCATTGACTTAGCTTCTATTAAAGTTTATGTTCTCACTAGTAGGTCGTTCACTTTGTGGAGGGTGCAACGTTTGTGCTTTTCGATTTACTACGCGCATCTTATGCAACTTTGTCTTGGTATGTCTTGCGTTTATGACTTAGAACATTGTATTATATCCTGCTGTAGAGACTGCAAGGTTTAAGTATATAAGTAATAGCTCATGTAGGTACATGACAGCATAGCGATCACATAACATGGAGCAATAACGGTAATGGGTTCGAAGTAACATCTGTTGCGTTCGCACGTCGTGTCATCGATGTCGTTGACACTAGATATATTGTTGCTACTCTACTTAACCTGCTCTACTGTTGTATTAACAAACACTACAACATTCAGCTTCTATTATATAATTTCTTTATATGGATTGAGTAGGTAAATGTATCTATTTATTTTCCTTATCTGGTAATTGGTACTGTTGTAAGTGAAAGTGATATAGTTGTTTACAGAATAATATGAGTTTGTTATGACTCGAAACATCGCTTATGCATTTTTCAAGATCAAGTCCTTGATAATATTTGAAAGTTTGACTTGTAAAAGTTTTTGACATCGATTCGTGAATGCATGTGCGATCACGGGCAGCGTGCGCGCAACTTCCGGCGGAAACCACGCCATACAGAGCGCCGCCTATTACTGTGTGGTTGATATTATGTTACAAACCTATCCATATTATGACAATGCATCGGTAATAAGTATGAGACCTCGAGAACGGGCGACATTATTATTGGCCACATAGTTTCAATCACGGTCATTTTCTTGCAAGGTTGCCGCAAATCAGTGTCAATTGAGTTGCTCGCACAAGCGGATATGCGGCAGAATATTTTTCTTTCGTTTAAAGGCTGTTGGGGTAATTTCAAGTAATTTGTTATAACTTGAAATCTTAAGAGTAACTTAGTGTTTTATGTGTTTAGTTGTGATTTATTTTCATAATTTAAAATCTAGTGATTTGGAATCGATGAATTTATTATAATACCTAACGATTGCCTTATTATTGTTCACAGACACGTCATACGAGAAGGCATGTCGGCGTGGCTCGGCGCCGAGCACGCCCGTGCCCGGTGCGCAGGCGCAGCACAGCCCGTCCCGCCTCGCCTCCTTCTTCTTCTCCAAGCGATCCTTCAGGAGCAACCCTCTCAAGAGGACCAAGTCCGCCAACAAATTAGAGCGGGAACGAGCACTGGCAGCCGTTTCTACTCACCCCCCCTCACACGCATTGAGGACTTCAAGGTATATTGTTGTTTTTTAACCTATTCGGGGAAAAGGTTTGGTGGCAAATATCAAAAATAATTAAGTCGTTTATAGTATCCAGATTAAATTAACTTTAAAATAAAGTGATGCTTAAAATAACGGAAACAATAATTACATACTTGAACTTATAAAGCTTAAAGCTATTTCTGGAATCCTTATTTTCACGGTCACTGCTGAAATTACAACTCCCATTAATCCTATCGCAGTCGGTACTCGGGTGCTCTCACCCTCGTCTCTAAACAGTCTTTATAGCAACGATTTTATCTGCAAAAGTAATTCATTCAACTAATAGCATCCATAAAACGGTCCAAAAGCTCTACCCAGGAATTTCAAATACGTTATTTTAATTCCTATTCCGTACGCTCTGAAAAGCTGTGTGCTAGCAATCTGATATAAAATGGTATTGGCGTTTTCAATAGGGTGATAAATGATGAAACTCTGAAAGGAATATCAATTCCTCTCCTAACCGTACGATGTTAGCACGTACTAATAATATTTCATCTTGATTGACGATTTTATTAAACAAAACGGGTCATTCTCAATCATATTTTATAAATTTACGATTTATACACTTCTATAGAGTTAATTAAGGAACGAGGAAGCACTGGTGATCATTTTCCTGAGCTATGTAGCAAGAATAGCTTTTGATGTGTAACAAAGTATGTAGTTGAAATAACTACCGGAGTCTAAGTGAAAAATGAGTTTTCTGACAAGTGTGCAGATATGTGTGTACATCTTGGGTCTTGTCAGAATTAGTTCAAACATAAGCCCATTGAATTATTACACCATAAGCCCATATTATAGAGCAATGTAATTTCATAAGTGCGATATTCTGGAAGTAAAAATTTGTTTGACAAAAAAGGCCAGCAAAAGAAGGATTATGTTTATGGACATTATTTAGATTAATAAAGTGTGAAGTGTACTGAGAGACATATCGTGACAGTACCACGTTACTGAGCTCCGCGGTGTTAACAACTTTATGTGTAGTATGGTGGGAGCGTCGTGCCCCGCCCCGGCTGTCGTATTTATCTACTTATTTACTGAATACGCTTAATTACTTCCCTATTACGATAACACAAACACGTAACAGGTTTACCAAATCGAAAAAACGAAAACATTACTGTCTCTTTGCTTTACCATAGGCAGGTAGCATTATGATTAGGAATAGGTGAACAAAGGATTAGGTACGGCAGACTATTAAAAAGAAACTAAAATAATCTTAGCAACTAAAAATAAATCCACTGAATCATTAATAACCGTAACAGCAATGTGATTGTCCTTTTTCTGATCTAAATCGTGACGGAAGTAAGGGTTTTTAAATTGTCCTTGTTTATTGAAAGAATATGTATGAAACAATGTAGGTATAAAAAGAGCGTTGATTGGAAATTTCTTGATTTGGGAACAGGACATATAGCTGAATAATTTAGCGAAAAGTTTACCAAAGATTTTCTAAATAGTAGTTTCATCATCATCAGCCTATAATGTCCCACTGCTGAGCATAGGCCTCCTTTCACAAATGAGGGTGAAACGGAATGGGCAATACTCCACCACGCGTGCCCACTGCGGATCGGTGGAGGTAGGCTAGTGGACAAGGCAGCTTCACTTGCCTCCCGAAGCACGGAAACGCTCGATTTGAAATACCACTAGGCGGTCACCCATCCAGGTACCGACCACGACGGTGGTAGCTTAACTTTGCCGATCGATTAAGAACAGCTAATCATGCTACACCACGAGCGCTTCCGTATTATAATAGTAGTTTATTGTATATTATATTTAGTATTTTTTGTCTAGAGTCATAAAATGGTAAATTGAATTAATCATCAAAATATGAAACGATGTTTTGATGACAAATTATATAAGAAACGTGATATTATACGGCTTTGTGTATATCATAATCCGTAAGAATTACCCAACTAATTTTTATTTTGCTCACTTCTGTATAATATTAGATTTAAATTATTCGCAAAGTGTGCCACTTACACTTCTTTCATGCTTGAAGAACGTGAAATTGGGCTGCAATGTATCTCGTAATTACATAAAACCTGTTACTATAAAGAAAAAAAATATCTAATTTATTTCCTTTGATTTTGTTTCAGATCTCATGAAAGTCTTTTATCAGCTCAGTCACCCGCCGTATCTACAATGGATCTAGGAACACCAAATCAGGTAATATATCATTAAGTATTGAATAGTAGCTATTAATAATAGTAATATATTTCACTAATGGTTCCCCTGTATAATTAGGATTGTTCCGTGTTAATGAGTTCATTATGGCATTTCTATAATCATGTTCGTTAGTCATATTATCAAGTTCATTAGTATAATTACATCGAGGTCATTTATTTTGGTAAATTGTATCTGTATAGAAGGATTATCAATATCTGTTATCACAGTTAAATAAAAAATGAAATGTCATAGCATTAATTTTTTTGCTTTTATTTAGATGCACGGAATAGATAAATAAGGTTGGAAAGGCCCTCGCTCCAATTTTGTACTAGGACCAGTGTCGCCGCTTGACCCCCACTATTTTAATTTCTACACATACGCAATCATATTTTTACAAATATTTCGCACACAACCAAATCACGCACACATAAATCTCAGGGCAGATATTCGTTCGCCCACTAGCACTAAGCTACCGTGGGCATAGACACTCACACACGCAAAAATGCATACACCTGTAAAAAATGTTGACAACTTACAGTAGGGATGGGTAGTGTATAAATAAATAAATAATAACATATCTTTTTCTATTGAATTAATTATATTATTATTCAGCATAATGATTTTTTGGACCGGCAATAATCAATTTGTGACAATTAAAAACTAATAAAACTATTAGGGTATGTAGTGGTTTTTTTACGGATAACTGCGTGATAGATATATAATATATTATAAAAACTAACAAATAACAAAAATTAACAAATAACAAAACAAATAACAAATAACAATTAACAAATAACGAAAATTTTTACAACAAATTATATAGTTAACTAAATCTTAACTTCTAATGTTCGATTTGTTTTATTTCTAAACTGATTATTGATAGTCTGGTTGTTCGTTGTGCGTGGCACTTCACTAAGTGGATGGGACCCGTCAATGAAGAACGACATTATCGTTAGTAAGTAATTACCGAAAAAATACGATACTTCATAGGCGTGAGCTGTTAAAATTATGAAGCTAAATTTGACAGATTCGATTTGCTTGATAAAGTCGATATTTTTATCGATAAATTATCTGATGAATGCGTGGGGAAAAATGTAACATGAAATTAATATTAAGAAATTATTTTATTTTATTTTTTTTACTATATACTAGCTAAAAGCGCACGTAAGTAAGGGCTCGTAAGATTTTTTTGTAACTAAGTTTAATATTTTAATTTCAATAAGCCCAAATATGGTTAGGATAAGGATACGTCGTTCCACTATGGAGTTTCAGTGCTTACCCACACTCCAACTCCATCATCAGACCCTGAATACAATATATGGCCAAAGTTCATCTCACGACAATTCCAACAACCCCAAACATGGCTAGGATACGTTGATGCGCTATGGAGTTCCATTACCTACCCTCCTACTCTATCATCAGAGCCCGAAAACCATATATGGTCAAAGCTGTTCTCAGGACAATTCCAACAACCCCAAACACGGCTAGGATAAGTTGCTCCGTTATACAGTTTAAATACCTACCATTCTACTCCATCATCAGACCAGGGATACCACATGTGGTCAAAGTTCATCTCACGACAATTCCAACAACCCCATCCAGCGCATGCCCTCCTACTTCATCATCACACCCCGGAAAACCATATATGGTTATTGAGCTATTATCACTATAGCTCAATGTATATGGTAAGTCTTATCATCAATTTTTTTTTTTTTTTTTTTTTTTTTTTTCATTTTTTTTTTAGGAACTTTGAGTCTATTAAAAGACTATGACAGCTCCATCGTAACCTAACTTTACACTTTTACCTTACTTTATTACATATAATTTCTTAATATAACTAAACCCAAGCTATAAAGTGCTCTCGCCACTTCAGAATTTGGTGTGGCCAGAACGCTCTGATACATACCCACATCTAACATATTTAATTTGAATTGATCGGCCAAGGCCACCCTCATAGACCCGCTCCGAGCACTGTCAATCGTCTTATCATCTAGACAAACATTTTAATTACCTATGCTAAATTTCAAATATAGATTTGATCCTATACTTTCAATTCTTGATTGTGCATCATCTGTAGAGGTGTGATCGTTTTTTCGTAAAGTGTACCACAATGTGTAGAACTGAATCGGATAGTAGATCTGACCAGGGAGCCAATTCTCATTCACTCGAATTAATCACTTGTTCCAAATAAAGTTCGAATTCGTACTTTTTTCGAGTGAAAATCAAGTTAGGCTATTCTGAGAATTTCGAAGCCGCCATTTTCTCTTATTTTTCGAGGGCTAGCGCTCGAACTACTTCGACTGGTCGGGACCGTTCGAAACGTATTTCGAATGCGAACTATCAAACGTCAAACAGTTAGGTTGTCATTTGGAAAGGATTTCCGTTACTCACAGAAAATATTTTGTCATATTCATTTATAATTATTATATAAAATTGATTAACTTATGAATTCCGGATATATTAGGATATAATAAGAGTAAAACGTTGTTTTAAATATTTTATATTCATTAAAATCTTTTAAATTTTAATTTAAGATATAAAATTATCACGTACGTTAACAAAACGCAATTATCAAGTGAAACGAAACGCATCGTGCAATTTGTATCCATCATAATTAACAACAACAACACGGCAACATTTACTCCTTACACTCGAACTTATTTCGAAGGTTAGTTCGATTAGTGCCGAGAATACAGGAATCGAAAAATAGACTCCGCCCCTCGAAATTTTACGGTCGAAATAGAACTCGTAACGCAAGTTCGATTCGAAGGCTAGTTCGAGGGAAGTGAGAATTAGGCCCCAGGTCGTCGGTCCACCTGGTGGGAGGTCGTCCCGCTCGGCACTTTCCAGTACGTGGTCGCCACTCGAGAACCTTTCTTCCACATCGGTTATCGGCTCTTCCAGTTACCTCTAACTGTCACGCCAATCCATTGTTCCCTGGCGTTAGGTTCTTTAGGAAACCTACAATTTATAATTTATTGCATTAGTCAAATTACATTTTACTTAGATTATAATACTAAATACATCATAAATACTCGTAGATGAGGAGGGGTCTTATATGTCCATTTATATCATTCGGTCACATTCATTCAATGATTAATATAATATCTAATTTCAAAATACGTCTAACTAAAAATGTACTATCGTTAATTAAATATAAAATAATTCCAAAATTATCTTTGTCAAACGTAATTATATTATATATAGTCTAGAATTCTATCGATGATTTTATTTAACCAAACCACATGGTCACGTCACTATCGATAAACATGCTGCGCCTTACATCACTGCCAATCAGGGCAAAGGACGAAGTGTAGAAGACGCAATGTATGCAGTATATTGAAAGCGGATTTGGTCATTGCGCTGATTGAGCGAGTACACATCGGTCAATGTATGTTTTTCATAACTTGTTGTAATAATTTTGTTAATGTTTGGTATTTCATAGTGTTCAATATGTTTTTATGTTTTTTACTAATAATATTGTAATTAAATGTTATTTTCGACTTACCGATGGAAAGATATACCTCCTCGCTCTATACTTGAGGTCTGACTTTTTTGTCTTACACGTTATTATAGCACAACACGGCATTATAAGCAGAGCTCTGTTCTCCAATGTAATCCGACGCGCACTGACCGCGAATCGGTCGAGTTATGATTATCGAATCATAACTGTGGCGCGCTTGCCCCGCCCACATTACCATTCTAACCTTATTTATCTGTTCTGTGTTTAGATGCAATGAGGAGTTTTCTTTCCATTGGGTTTTATAGAGTTTGGTTGAAAATACCTGTCAAACTGTTGATAATTGAACTAATTGACAGGTATTTTCTACCAACTCTATAAAACTCTATGGAAAGAAATGAGTACTTATTGTTACTTTTGTTTTCTAACAGTAAAATTAAAATTTCAATGAGGAGTCCTAAATCTTATAGGCTTGGTATTGGCGTCTCGTACTAAAACTATGTTACTTTCGAGTACATCTAAGTGTAATAAAAAGTAAAAAGAATATATAACTTATATTCACCTTATTGAAAAAATACATGTATTTTCAGGTAGAAATCAGGTCACTGCACTCGTCAGTCCTGGGCAGGCCGCACTGTTTCGCCCTGAGCGCGGAGAACAGGGCGCCTCGGTACTTCGCCTGCGCCTCGCGGAAGGAACGGGACCGCTGGATATACAGGTACGTTCAGTCAGAGATACGTACTATTGACCATGTCATGTGGATTATCGACAATATGTGTGCTTGTTGCATGTATTCATTCATAATAGACCTACCTGTAAAATGAACCAAATGCGTACTTGTAGTATGAATAAACAAAATTCACAAAAGAATTCTGAGGTCTGCCGTAATATCTTATAAGAAATTCTGTAAATAAAATGATGTATGTGACCTCCATATTTAACGTCTGTCTATCTCAAATATGTCTGTTTTAGATTGAACTTGTTATTTCCTCGTTAACCTCATAAATTATCCCCCAAGCCATATTCCTGTTACTCATAAATCTTGGTTCTATATTCAATTAGCTATTAGTCACATACCAATACCACAATCATCAATAATATATTAATAATAGCAGGTAAAAAATATTAAAATGTTATTTCCCGTGGTTTTGAGGAAACATTAAATTTGATATCGTTCTGACTGAATCTGCATCTGAAAATAATCTACTCTATACCTTATGTAATCTTCACCGCTTTCGGATAGTTATACCCTTTCCGTTACACGTTGTACTTATGTGGGCTTGCTATAGCACTGTACCTTTTAATCGTAGGAAACTATTATTTCCTTCTTCTGTATTTAAGAGCTGTGCTCTTGTCGGTGTAGCTTCTTCCATTCCGCTCTATCATTAGCAACATTTTGCACCTCCTTATACGACACGACGTCTATTTTTGCCTTTACTTAATCTATGTAACTTATTCTTGGTCTTCCTCTCCCTCGCTTTCCCTCTATCTTTCCTTCTACTATGTTTTTGATGAACTCATCGTGTCGTATAAGATGGCCAAACATCTTTATTATTTCCTATGAATAAATAAATATTCTGGGACATTTGTACACATGTGATTTCAAACTAAGCAGAGCACAATCTATGTTTACAATGAAAAATATTGTTTTCCAGCTTGCGTGCCGCGGCGCGTCCGGACGAGGTGCGCACGCGGCGATGCGAGCGCACCGTCAAGCTGTGGCTGCTCGAGGCGAAGGCCATCCCGCCCAAGAAGCGTTACTACTGCGAGATACTGCTCGACGATACGTTATATGCAAGGTATGCACTAAAAAAAATAATCTCAGGTTTGTCGGGGCTTTAATCGACTCTACAGTCGAGGACATATCTAAATACGTAAGTACCTATTTTGTGTAATTCAACAACGATTTTCTCTTAAATTTATTGATTGAAACCCAACGTGTATACTATGTGTATGCCCTTGACTGTACATGCAAAAAAAACTTATCTGCACCGGAAAGCATGGGGCATATCAAAATGTTGCCAGAACAATCGCATAATCACTCGAACAACGCGCGTTCGAGAGCATATTATTATTGTAGGAGTAGGAGTTCATTGGGCAGACAGGTCATTTGACATTGAAAATTTTAATAAATGCAATTTTATTATTATGATGATACCTAACAAAAGATTATTTTGACATAACCTACCCGAACAGGAAATTAGATAATGTAAAATGTTTTTTCCTTCCGTTCTTGGAAAAATATGCAATACCAAATTACCTCATAATATTATGTTATATAAAATAAATTTAATGGTTAATTATTGTTAATTAAGTTGCTACCTACAGGGAAAATTATGAAGGCACCTTATTAATATGTTATAATACGGTATATAATATGTATCATGAGCAAGACTTTTGCAATAAAGGTGGAGTATGCTTTTTTTTTAAAGGACTATGTGGTCTTCTTTTTTTTTAAACTTTCTTGTATCTCCATAAGGTCATCATCAAAGCTGAAATCAGAGCTATGTTTCTGGGGCGAGGTGTACGAGTTCAGCGGGCTGCAGGCGGTCCGCGCCATCCACGTCAACGTGTACAGGGAGCCCGAGAGGCGGTCGCGCAAGCGGGACAAGCATGCAC